>JACXGM010016776.1:0-20218 GCA_016801145.1 Umbra pygmaea
CTGTCTGCCTCCAACTGTCTGCCTCCAACTGTCTGCCTCCAACTGTCTGCCTCCAACTGTCTGCCTCTCTGCCCCCACAGCCCAAAACATACACTCTGATGAATATTAGACACACGTACAATCAGCACTCGACCTCCATTCTGTTATGGTGACGTTAGTCTAAATGTTTATCTAACGTTCCCCTCTCCGAGACGACACCGGCAGATCTAATGAGGCCATTTGCCTTCTCAAAGAAAGAGAGGGAGACTGGCACAGACACAAACACTGAGGGAAAACACGAGCTGAGGATACACTCATTACTTACCCTTTGTTCTTGATATGGGCTGATTTCAAGTAAATGTAACTGCAGGGGAAAATTCCCTGAGGGAAGAAAATGCAGAAGCTAATGAATAGTGAATGTCATTTTAACTGTATCATTAAACTGCCAGTAGCATTAACACATTCAGTTAGCGAATGTAAATGATGCATATAATCAATTCAAATGAATTTACTTCTGTTTGTGTTTGTGTGCGGGTCATTGACACTATTCAGCTGTGCGACTCGTGCTATTGGCCTGCTTGCGGTACAGCGCTCAGAACAAAGCAGACAGCAGATTTTTTTTCTCTCAGTCTGAAAATAGCATTTGCACCGACAACGTGAACGGCACACAATAGTCTCACCCACCTTGGCGTTTGGGTTCTTAAGGACGAATCCCCGGTACCAGCCTGAGGAGACAAAAGATTCACATTTTCACAACGCGGGTTCTTTAAAACCTGCCATCTTTACCAACTTTACACACCTGTGCTTACGGTTTAAATGTGAAGTGCCAAATAATCAATGACATCATCTGATATGGGAGCTGATATGATATAGTCAAGTAACTCCTATTCAATGTATAGTGCATTTATACTTGCACATTCCTTTGGAAACTAATTTACACAAACAACTGAAATTTATTACCAGCAACACCATTGATTGTAAACCGGGGTGGCTCAATCCTGCATGTAGAACACTACCATCCTGTTTCCAATCTCACCCTAACTTAGCACAACTAATTAGAATAATTTGTTTGGCGAAAAGCTCAAACTTGGAGAAAACACCTACAGGTATATTAATTTAGTGCAGTGGTGGAGAGCTACCACCCTGTAGGTTTTTACTCCAACCCTAATCTCTGAAACACAGAACTTAATCTCGTGTAATTTGGTCAGTTGCGTCATTTATCTTCCGTGTCCATATGCTGTCGGAATTGTTGTAGGAACTCTGTTCTGTTGTTTCCCTCAGGTAGATTAATTGAAACGCACACACCGATGAAAACACTGCTCCGTGATTAAGCACAGCCTTCGCCCAATCGTGATTTGATCAAATTATCAGTGACGCAACCAGAAAACCATGTGACATTGCATATCATTATTTATCTTACTCCAGGCATTGCTGACAGAGTCTATACTAATACAGACTCTGCCCACAAGAGATTGCTCCAACCCCAATCTAGCACACCTGATTCTAATAATTAGCTGGTTGTTAAGCTGAGTGAGGCTACATTATGTGTAGTCGGAGTGAAAACCTACAGGGTGGTAGCTCTCCAGGACTAGGATTGGTGACCACTGATTTAGACCATTTGTAAGAAGATCAATTTGTGACCACAGAGCAATGTACAGGACCTCTCAGCTGCAACACTAAAACAGGAGGCAGTAACTGTCACTGTACTCTTTACTGCAGCCTTCCAGGCATATTGTTGTCTAGCACTGAGTGCCCAGTATTTGTTGTGGCCATCAGCAAGGTCAATAAGCCGGAGGATGAGTTTCACTAGTAACCCATGGTCCTAAGCCTGACCCAGTCTGATACCCGTATCTGATGTTATTAAAGAGGTTGATGGAAAATGGGCCTTGTTTTTCCCACCAACACCTCTTGGTCTGAATTTCAACTAAATAAAGTCTGCAGGGTATTTCCTTTCAGTGAAGTTTTTCTTGATTTACGTCAGTTGCTGGAGGCGAGTGTCACAGAAGAAGCTGTTATAATAAAGAATATTACACTTTATTTGGCACATCATACCAGTACATTTTTTTACACCTGCACTTGCAGAATCCTTATTTTGAAAAGGGTCTCCGCTCTGGCAAACCTTGGTAGATTTGTAAACCTTGCTGTTTTTGTGGGCATTGAGATCAATTCCTTTCTTGAGTTTTTGATGCATCTTCAGCTCAGCCTCAGACGGCACTCAGTCTGTCTGTCTTCGTGTCCTTGAGCAACAACAGGAAGCGTGATTGTGCTGCCATGAGGTCGAGGGAAGGCTGCAGTGCTGGCTGGGAGGAAACAGGAAGTAGGAGGCTGGCCCGCTAAGAAACAGTTTCATAAGTCAAACCTGGAGCACGAGGGTGTGCCCTTTACGAACACACTCACACTTCATGAACCTGTACACACCTAACCACACAGATGCTGACAAATTAGCACTCACTATACAGTAGCATGTACAAAATAAACTTAAACCAGGCACAAAACACCACACGTACAAGCAGTTGGTGTTTCTGTTTTCCTCCGACAAGCACTCACAAACACTCTGATATGCATGTAGGCGGAAAGCAGGAACCAACGTGTTCTCCTTCTTGCGGCACAGGAAACGGTAGAAAACCGAGAGCCTCCACAACCATTTATCACATCAAATAAGACTTTTTTTTTAAAGGGTCTATTAACATTACATGTGCAACACAATACCGCTAAAGGGATTGGCAGGGACAGGAAATGTGGCCCGACCTCAAACACTGAATGCACTCCCAGTAGCAGCAGTTCAAGTACCGGTACTGTCACAGTGGCTGGCTGCACATCCTAATGAGGAAGTTATAGGTTCTGAGAGTGTTGAGTGAGTGTTGGTTATCATTACCTTCACATTTCTCCAGGAGCTGCACGGTGTCTCCGATCTCCAATGGTAAACCATACTGGACTGTCCCTCTGAAACTAGCCAGCACTGGAAAAGAAAAAGACCACACAGGTGTTAATACAAAAACTGGTTATACCGATGTAACACCACAGTATGAGCGCACATAGAAATACACGCAGGGTAGAACTCAGTAGCACACACCCGAGTTGTTAAAATCACTTATTATATTCGCTGCAATTGAATCAACGTGTGACGCTTCTTGACTTGCGAGGGTTAAGCTTTGATTTGATTCCAGTGTTCTCTGGGCAGAGACGGAGCAAAGACAACAGTCACCTGGCAGCTAGAAGGCTGTGTAGGCCTATGGGTGTCAGGTTGGAGAGGAGAGAAATAAGGCGGTAATGTAATACTATTCTGGCTCTGCTATGTGGAGGAGTCAAGCAACACCTGAGTAGGCTTAAGAACACGTCTCTTTGATGAAAAGCCCAGAGTGACAGACAGAGGGACAGCCTGAAGAGAAATTGTGAGGGTGAAGCAGACTGAGTGAAAAAAAGAAAGGTGGGGGACAGAAAGACAGAGAGCACATGTGAGAAAGGGAGAAGCCCAGCTACGGCAGGAATTGAGAATCTTCATTCGTTTTTTTGTAAAAAAATTTCATTTAGCTACTATTATCTAACCCGGTACGTTTATTGAGAAGAAATTATTATTTACAGCAAAGGCCTGGAGGGAACATTACAGGGAGGTATTGAGGTATTTGTCTTGCTCAGGGCCAGAAAGACAGGACTTTAACATTAGCCGTTAGAGTTTTAGAACCAGCAAACATTCAGACGACAGTAAAATGCCCTGACCAGTGACCATTACGCCACTTAGCCGCTTAATTAACTTTTAGCACTTTGCTTTGATTCTAGGAGCTGGGTTAACAGTGTTAAGTGATGTAGCCAAGCACACTGTGGTAGGCCCTCCTGTTGAACTGGAGTTGATAACAACAGCATAAAACAGTCAATAAAAAAACCTTAGTGACAGAAATTAGCCAATGGAGAAGGTTCTGACTGTTGATCAATGAGTCAAGACTTGACAGTACTACAATTTATCAAAAAACTGCACTTTTGAATTAAATCCAGCTTGTGTAATTCAATGTGACAAACCAACTTGAAACTTTCTCACATACAAACCTGCCATGCTAACATATTCCCTAATATGCCCAGGGTTTATCCGTCAAATACAGCTCAACATGTCTTCAACATTGCATACTTTTTACTATTTTATCCCCATTTCAGGCCTAATACAATAATTAAAGCAACTGTTTTCTAGTTTAATGTGTGTAATTTCAAAACCGCAATCAAAACAAAACAGTCAGCAAAAAATACATCAAGTTGAACACCTGAATTACAACAGTAGTTTCCCAGCTGGATTGTACTAAATTATGCAGATGAAGTGCAGTTTTGACTGAGTTGAATCACGTCCTGGCGACCCATTCCCCAGCTGTTGTCTGCCTGCTAACTGGCATGGCTTCCATCCAGAGATTTTGGCACTTGAAAGGTGTTGGCTCACTGGGGAATAGGATTCTTTACTTCCTCTCTTTTGTGCCTTATAGGACGAATAAAACTGTGTGCTCTCCCTGACACACACATCACAGAAGAAGAAAAGCTACTGAACTGGAACCTAGAACAAGGTTAAATACAAATAGAGCAAAACCAATGATGCACAGATATGACATTCATGGAATCTGTGGTGAACCTGTCACACTGAGGCGGGCCCAGGTTTCCAGTCGGCTTGGTCCGAAAAAGGAGAACAGTCCCCCCAATCTGTGCCCTGATCTGCTGTGACATGCGTCTTCTCATGGGCAAACCAGACCCGGTTTCTATTCTTGACAGGGCGGCCTCGGTCATACTGCTTCAACTCAGACATTACGTAAAGACAGCAGGCAGCGGGAAAAAAGATTCAGAAACTGAGGTAAGTCAGTTAACTGAAATAAAAATCTTGGACTAAATCAATAACACATTTTATCTTCTTCAAAACATGAGATGTTAACACTTCTGCTTAAACGGGAACAAGGTAACCACAGTACGTTCCAGTCCCAACATAAACAATACTCAGACATCCAGTAACGAAGGCCATGCGACTGAGTCTCTATGAGGTTCAGTGGCTCCTTCATAGTCAACAGGATGTGTTTAATGCATTTAGAATTTCACCTTGCCCTGATCCTAAAGCAATCCCACAGAGCCGGAAAGAGGCCTGCCTGAACTGTGTGCAAGGCATCTGAAGGGGAAAAGCAGATCAGTACAATGCGGGTTTGTGTAGATTACTCTTGTGTGCTTTAGGCAGACATTTTGTACCAAAGGCCAGTCAAGTCATTTTACAGTTGGTTTGTCTCTCTGAGCTAACTAGGAACACAATTCATACTAGAAAAACAGGACATATGATTATAGTTTGTCTTTAAATGTCAGTGATTAGTTTTAAACAAATGTTTTAAAAGAATGAGGCCAACCATTTGGGCAGCTGATAAAATGTTGGTTTTAACCACATAATCTCTGCACTGTCAGAACATCTCAGTGAATCTCATCAGCGTGCTCGTTGTCGCGCCCAGGGTCTTAACCTGACTGATAATCATGGATTAATGGATCTGTTCATTATATACTGGAGATCATTTTTATCTTTGTATCTGCTCCTCTGTATCTGCTCCTCAATTGAGCTGGTGTCCAAACTTTTGACCGGCACTGTATCTACAGGAGGATGTTAATGGGAGATGTAGCTTTCTAAAAATTTCCTTTGGAGCAATATGTAAATTAGAGGTGGTGCAAATTTATAATTTTATGTCTTCAAATTTGTAGTATATTTCAAAATGATATTATATCATAAGTAATTTTAACAAAACATGAGGTCAATAACATTATTTTATTTCAAATAATATTTATGTTTGATAAAATTTATTAAGATGTGCTATTTATAAAATTTGATTGGTAAAAACAGATATCTTCTCTTTGTGCAAGCTTTCAAACCTTGTAAAAAAATATTTTTAGAAAATAAAAGAATCTGACATAAGGAAGTATGTGGGATGTTACTATACACTATGCAGTGCTTTTTTTAAAAAGCAAGGCCTAAAATGCATAACTTCTATTAAAGATGGACCGCTGCCTACCCATTGACAAACACTGTGTCATGATAACTACAGTAGTCACAACCTCATTGTAATTCTGTTCAACTTACAAAATATACAGTAGTAACATAGTGTATGAAATCATTGTAACATCTAAACAGTTTTTCCAATTTCTAAAATGTCATTAAATACATGTTCTAGAGCTTATGGAAGCCAGTCACTTAAAGAGAAAGTAGTTTGGTTTTCAATTTGCTAAATTCTTCAAAAAACTAAAAACAGCACTTTCAAGGACTATGTACCTTAATAAACTATACCAAACTTATGAGACCAGTTTAAAAGGAAAATTGCTCCAAATTTAGTTTGGCATGCATGACAACAACGTTTCAAAATACGGAATTGCAAACAGTTGTTGTGTGACCTAAAAAGACAAAATATTTGGGGAAAAGCCAATGGAAAACCCTAGCTAAATAAACAACAGGCCGTCGACTCCAACCGACATGCAAATTGAGATCAAAGGCGGTTTAAACGTGTTTTTAAACATCATTAAACAACCCGGCCTCGCCCTCATTTTCCCCGATTTGTGTTCCGACAACGAATCCCGCTTGTAATCCACTCCTTTTCCATCAATTATTCAACACATCATCAGTATGCTAATTCAGCACAGCGGCGATGGGTGGTCCATTGACCCCATTGCCAGATATAAGCAGGCATGCATTTTGCATTATGCAGATGTGTTGTTGAGTGGGGTTTGGAGTCGGTCTCAATTCCACACTGAAATCTAAAATAATACTATCAGGTTAATGAATAATGGAGATTGCGGGTCTGCTTTTGAGTTGCAGGAAGTTGCGAGAGACTAATGAGCAGTAAAAACTATTCAAAATGGAAAGGGACTCGCATGCACTTATGTCCCCTCACCTCATCCCCCACCTATTCCCAACTCTTGCTTCCCTCCTGATTTCAAATCTTCCTCCTCTTCCTCTCTCTTCCTCTAGTTGACCGCCGCCATCTCTCAGCTGGTCTCTATTTTTTTATTCATCTTCAATTTCTCCACATTGAAAATGTATATTTAGATTCTATCATATTTGTATGAACAATTGGGTGGGTCAACTAAGGTTTTTATTAAAGATATTCTTCCCTCATGTCTCTCCTCTTTTCCTCTATCCCTCACCAACTCTCCCTTTCTCCATCCATTTTTCTTCAATACCCACAAGCCTTTGAGTAGTGAAGGCCCCCTTTCTTTCAACTTTTGCCTCGGCAGAATCTTAAACCACCGCCATGTAAATCCTCTTTGACCAGATAATGCTTGGGTTCGGTTTGATAATGACAACTCTGACTCAGAATATAAAAATGCTCTTTACACTACGGTTATTTCACTTCTGAACAAGATCGTCAATGTTTTCTGGCTTACTTCTGGAAAATGGTACAGGCGTGCCTTTGTGGCCTTCACACTGGTATAGAAACCACATTAGTGCAGTCGTAAAAGCGTAGGCCTGATGGAAACAATACAGCTAATGTCAGTCTGTCCAGGAGACACTACACTGCTTTGCTGCGCGATTTCCCTTAACTCTGTGGCAGTGCCAAAAACCTCTCTATTGAAGCTGTGAATAAACATGTCAGATTAACCCCAAATTAACTGCAGTTTTCAATCCCAGTTGTAGGAAACCATTACAGTCAGACATTATTTCCAATGCGAACACTGTGAATCTTTAACGTAGCTACTTTTAACACTGCACTATTGATGCAAGGCAATGAGTCTGCCATTGTGGCCTAGCACTCATGCTTCATCCCTCATCATCTCTAAACACAAAATGGCAAATTTTGGGCAGAGAATGTAGATTGTTTGTGCCACATTGAGAAGGCCACATAAACACGGTGCTCTTAAATGTTCCTGTGAGGCACTACTGACTCACAGACTACTGTTGAAATGTCTCCACTCATTGTTCTCCATTTGTCAATCAAACCTGAAATATCAAACTTGGTTAAAAAAAGGCAACCTTAAACCTAAAATGATCCCTAAAATAGGAGGCTAATATGCAGCTAGCTATACATCGTCAACTAATTTGAAAGATTACATTTACAGTTTGTGCAATCACTAGACACTGTCATCCATAATTACAGACACTTTTAAGTCACATTTTTACCCCCATCTTGGAATTCAATATGGCTAGCTACTTTTCAATTTCTAATCTGATTATATAATCAGGCTAACTGCTCCCTGCAGCCTCTAGGTAATTTTACTGTAAGAACATGTATACATTTGTTTCAAATCTTTTATTTGATGGGCTGATGCAGAAGAATGATCAAAGTTGTTTTAACTTGGATGGAGTTACTTAAACATGCGCCTGCGAGGTAGTAGTGTCTGTACCCGGTACATTTCAGGGGCAAGTTTATCCTTTCTGCTATGGAAGCTCAATGATCAGACCCATTCTAATCATGTGGCAGAAAAAACGGAACATTGAGACAGCACGGATTAAAGGAGTGTGGATGCGCTTCAGCGCACTGCTCTCTATCACCAAGGTGATTTCCTGGGGATGAGCTTCGACCCTGGTAGAAACAGCCATGAATTTTTAAGCTGGAGGAATCAACAGGGGTTGACAGCGTGTGTGGATGCTACAGATGCCTGCCTCAGGACAGAGTACACACACACACACACACACACACAAAGCCTCAGGACGACAGGGCCTTTAAAAGTGAAGACCCTCAACGTGCAGACCCTCAACGTGCCACGCCGGCTCAATTTAGCTTCAGAGATAGGCTTGCTCGCTCCGCAGTCGAGAGACAGACGTGCCAACGAAAGCAAGGCTGGCAGAATCGCTCACGAGGAACGGCTTTCATTTCACCTTTCCATTTGCAGTTGTCCTTTCCATGCCTTTGTTCCCCCCCTGCGCTTCTATGCACACAATCACCAGCAAGATAAGCCATCCTCTAGAATCCCACCTCACAACAAACTTTCATAAAATATATAGCCATTCTGCGCTGGCAGCGGCAAACGTCAAATATAAAGAAATCATAACCCAACATAATTACTACACGTATTTGTGAGCAAAAAAGAAAAAACATCAAACTTTAAAGCGTAGCATCATATGAATACAAATAAACCCCTCAACACGCATCCTCCTTTAAATATGAATGCCAGTAAATCATTCAGCGGCACCAGCACACAAGGGCATGGTCGATACTTTTCCTCACTCTGGTGTTAGGAGTGGATACTTAAATGGTGTGATTATGAGCTTGAAGGAGCCTTGGAGAATTTACTCTTGGAGAGGTGCTAATTCCAAATGCATGCACGGGTTTACGCGGGTACGCTTGCTAATGCCTATGCTTGATGCGTGTGTGTGGCCTGCTGGTTTGCCACCTTTCAACAGCATCCTGTCAGACCCTTGAGAGTTCCTTCTTTTTCTGCTCATTAAAACGTAAAGTCGGTTAGGAAGTTGTGCTGTGTCTGCTTGAGCGTGCAGATCTCCCCCTAGTGCTTGATTAGCACTAAATTAAGCCGCTCGTATAGAAAGAGCTCCCCTGGCTCTGAGAAACAGACCTAAAAATGAACAACATTACTTGATAGCATTTTAAGTAACGCGCATTCAGCCTAAAAGGTGAGCGGTGGTGTTAAGCGCGTAGACGTCGCACTGTGAAAAGGGAGGTTGTCGTAAAAGCGCACATGCTTGAAATCTCTGGAATGAAGCACTTAGCTTGATTGTAATCCACAGAGCAGCATATCATAACTGACAATAAAGAAGAAAAATGCAAAAGGGAACGACTGTTATCTGTACACTCATGATCATATTTCATTAATTGTTCTGACAAGCAAACAGTGGCCTTGGTATATACTGTAATTTGTTTGACCAAAAATGAAGCCATGAAAATTAAAAAAGGGAAATTGGGACCATTTGAATGCCAGTTAGAGCAAACGGGGAACCTTTTTACATGACTCAGATTAAAGGAGAATGTAGGTCAGCGTTATAGCCAAAAGCTATCCTACCTCATTCTCAGTCTCTCTGGCCTAATCTGCCTGCCTGACTCTCAATGGACTGGCTGGTTGGAGTATGGTGGGAGTTGAACGGGGTGTCATGTTGAAACCCTGCCAGCCTACATACTGTAGACATATTGGCAGTGTACCATACCACATAATAACATAGCAACCTCACCGGTGCCGGAAGACGTATGGGGGATCGAGTTGATTGTGAAGTTTGCAGCATTTGAAACAAACAGATAATAAATGCAGCCCGGAATTCATGAGCTCACTCGCTCTCCCACTCATCGTAGCATTTTAACACCGAAAAGGGAAGCTGGGGCACGGCAGCGTGCATCAGAATGTCCTGCGCTTTCAGCTGGGCGGCAATGTGATGAACAACACACAGACGCCTGTGTCCTTGCAAGCAGCTGAGAGGAGCGAAGCTAGGAAAGTGCCGAAGGAAAATGGAAGTCTTGAATACACAACGACAGATGGTGAGGAAAAAGTGGGTGTGTGGGGATGGAGAGATGCAATGGAGAGGAAAAAAATCGGTAGAGGAAGACCTGCACAATATATTTTCAGGTAAAGTGTCTGTGTGAGAGAGAGTGTAGCGACGGTGTGGCGTTGTACAGTATATGAAGACTTGCTGCATCAGAATCGCTTTGTTTACCTCTCTGGGAAGAGGGAACGCCTGAGTGGGTGGAGGTCACCGCCTCCAACCACATTTGGAAGCTCTCAGAGTCAAATTACATTTCATTACGTTTTCCTCCCACTGCAAGAACGTTAACACACAAAGAATAAAAACAAATGTGCACGTGCACGCACACATACAGCTTATCTACACAGTCGGATAGGAAAACAAAAACACGTGTCCACACAGGTGTGTATATAAATATTTCCTTATGAAGAGACAGACAGGTCCAGCTGAAATGACCAAGGGGCTATAGCCACTGGCCCCAGTCACCCCCTTCATCATTATCTGAGTGACAGATGAGGGAGGTACCTCGTCAGCTGTCACCACCTTAGTTCTCAGCATGACTGACATCTCCACCTCAGATACTGTCAAGATGTCAAGGCTAGGAGAAATGAGATACCACACACACTTAACGAAATTAAACTCACCCACCTATAAAAAGGCATATCCGTCCTGTAAGTAATCTCCGCACAGCACTCACGTTTGAGGATAGTGAAAGGCTAAGTATGTTCTTTGATGTAAAATTTTTCCTTTGTCTCGAATGTCACAACGATGTAGAAGAGAGATCCTGACTGGCGCACTCCACCGAGACACTTCGCTGGGGCGCCATTACAACCTGGTCTGTTTTGTGTCATTGCTGGCCTTAAACAGGAGTTCCAAAGCAGAGTGCACAGAACCAACTGGGTATGTGAGGGTATGAAGGTCGGTACAGAGTTCCTCATCTCAGCACACTTTAGAAACAGGGTTCAAAATTAAATTTTCATCCACCAGCCGAACGGCTAGTAAATGTTCAAATTTTACCAGCCACTCAACAGATTACTTAAGTTTTTTAGGCTGGTGAGGGAAGCAAATGTACCAGCCACCTGCATATTTTACCAGCATTTGGCTGGTGAATGGTGCTTATTTTGAACCCTGTTTAGAAAGTCCTACAGGTGAGATGGAAACACGCAAGCCAGCTGTGGTAACTGGTCAAACAGGCCTCCTCCGACACATTGTTACGACTCTTCACAATCACTTCGGCAAAATATTAGACTCAACTGAGCATGTCTATTATGAAGTTTGTCTTGTTTGTTGCCTCCCCGGTGCTTGCTTGGGAGTTGCAGCACTAAGACAATGTTGCGAATGCACCATTCAATACCATGAAATTGCGGGGAAATTGGATAACACGAAACATTCAGTAGCATCAAAGCAGACAGCCAGTAAGATACTATGCACAAACAGATTTCGGCTAAAGCCCGTCTGTACACGGTTTGATGAGAGAGGATGAGAGTGTCTAAGTACTGTGTAGCTCAGTAGGTATAGCACAAGCGCTTGGAACACCAAGGTTCTGGGATCAGTTCCCTCGTATGGGACGGGGGGGTTCAGACAAAAAAATAAGAAAATGCATACACTCTGCTGAGGGAAGCTCAAGATAAAAGCATATTCTAAACGATTTAAATGTCAATGAAAAGAGAAGAGATACGTGCCTGTCATACCTCACGCATAACATTCATCTCTTAGAATCATTCTCCCATTCAATCTTGTGTCAGTTTCATATAAAAGGACTCACTGGCACTCGACTCATTGACACAAAAGCCCGCGGCTGGAGCGTACCGGGGGGACTGTGCCTCATACCGAAATATGAGATATGAGGAAAGAGTGACTGTGGTCAGGATGGAAGATGGGAGCGCACACTCCTTGACAACATGTGCGTGTCTGAGGGGAACTGAACGGTTGTACAATTAAAATGGAACACTTTCGTTTGGGGAAACTTATTCCATTATTTCCCTCCTCTGAGAAAAGGAGTTTACTTCAAAATATCTGTACTCCTACTTCAGTTTATAGTGTAGTTTTTCTTTTCCAGACACAGCAAACAATCGTTATGATGGGCTGATTTCAAGTGGTATGTCACCTATTTGGTAGGTATGGGGCATTATTTTTGTATGTATTGATTATGTTTAAGTATAATGTACAGATGTGCCCATTATTTTGCTAAAAACAAGGTATAAAACATGTGCATCCACCCCAACCTATCCCACTCAGGTTAGTGTAGTGGGATTGCCATATTTTAGTCCTCACTGAGCTATGAAGACCATATGGTTGTCTTTTATGAATCTGCTCCATTGTTTCATGACAGCAGTCTTGGAAATGTTGTCAGGCCATTCTGCATTTCGTTACATATAAACAGATGCACATTGATTAACAATTTTAAGGAGTGCTGTCAAATGCACCCAACCAACACAGCTTCTGAATGAGAAAAGAAGTGTGTGTCCACGTAACTGTCCTGAATCAGATGGATGGAGCCAGGTACGAGAGAGATACAGAGCCATAGAGAAAGAGTGGGGGGTTGGGGCATATCTCAGAGAAAGACAGGCTGTGCACACAACCCACAAAATAAGGAGGAAACAGAGCTGCACTTTCTAACCTTCAAACAAATGTGCCGGTATGACCACGTTTACAGCCACATTTTCCACAGATCATACAGACACAAAGGATTACTGACTAAATTGAACATTGACAAATTCCCATAATTGTTAGACAAAACACCGAAATGTCCAATGACAGCAGCAGGTCTTTTAGGTTGATGGCAGAAGATTGTAGCGAGGACCACTCAACGGCAGGTTAAAGGTTAGGTCACACTGATGCTTTCAAGGGTGTTCTACTGACCAAGTAGGTGGCAGAGTTGTAAACCCAATCTCATTTAGTCAGTACTTTTCTTTTGGAAAGTTGAAAACCAAGTTGGTCAATGATATTTACAAATGTATACTTCATTTGTGAAAGCATGGCTGCAATGCAATGAGAACACTGTGGGGCTCAAGACAGTGGGTTATATGTTTGTTGACATGGCATTCAAAGACATGCAAAGTCAGGTTAACAAAGGTATTCATAAACATGTTTGTAAAGCTTATTACACACTCATTTGAAAAGTAGAATGACATCGGTGAACAGCATTCCAATTCTGCAGGATTTTAGATGCCCTTGCTTTATTAATTGCCTGAGTACACTTACGGGTAATATTTGTTTCCCTGTTAAGTTGCTTATCAGAGGGGCTTTTACAGTCCAACAATGCAGTATGTGCCAAAACAGGTGTTTACGCTGGATACAGCTGTGTTTTGTTACCTGTTTTGGTAGAGGTTTTGTTGTGGTAGAGCCATTGGGTTAGAGCTCATCTGTTAGAGCTCATCTGTTAGAGCTCATCTGTTAGAGCTCATCTGTTAGAGCTCAAGGGTTAGAGCTCAAGGGTTAGAGCTCAAGTGTTAGAGCTCAAGTGTTAGAGCTCAAGTGTTAGAGCTCAAGTGTTAGAGCTCAAGTGTTAGAGCTCAAGTGTTAGAGCTCAAGTGTTAGAGCTCAAGTGTTAGAGCTCAAGTGTTAGAGCTCAAGTGTTAGAGCTCAAGTGTTAGAGCTCAAGTGTTAGAGCTCAAGTGTTAGAGCTCAAGTGTTAGAGCTCATCTGCTAGAGCTAATCTGCAAGAGCTCATCTGCTAGAGCTCATCTGCTAGAGCAGGGCCTTTCCCAAAGACTTGGTGTTGAATTAGGAGGGGATTCAACAATTTGGTCAAATATTTGAGGCATCCAACAGGAGAAGCACATTTTGAAAAGGCTGAGCATATCACAGTTAAAGTTGCCTGGAAATACAAACTGTGAGAGAGATAAGGGGCAAAACATTCCCTTAGGTTTAGACAGTACAGACAAGAGCAGAGGGAGTTCTAACAGACAGTTACAAAAATGTTCATTGTGAAGCACTAACTCTTTGAGCAAAGACACTGATAAAATGAGAACACTGCAGATTGTGTGTTCGACTACGGATAAACACGCCTCCGTCCTATGATGACTGATTCTTAACTTAATATTTTTAGTCAAGAATGAAAGCTCCTGAGTGTGAGGCTGATTTCCTGAGTCAGTTTTCTGACATGGTCAGAATGTTAGGTCTGTCAGCTCATCAAGTTCAGGGAAGAGGCTCTAGATGTTTATATTCATAAAGACTAGACTTCAGCAAATGTCAAGCAATTAGCATACTGCATGACAGAGTACTAAACAGAGGAATGGATTTAAACATATCTTACCATAAACCAATAAGAGTAATATGATGAGAATACAAAAATATGACATCTGTGCATGGGTTGCCAAGCATGTGAACGAGACAATAAATATAGGCTGAATATCTCAAAATCCATGCAACTGCAGACCCTGTCAATGTATAATCAAAAACTATAACCAGAGGAGATATTAAATTTCATACCCACCTACAGAAAATAATTATGAACATTTGACAATGCCATCAACTACATACAGACAAACCTAGAGAAGGTCATCCTATGACAGCTGGCCTTGGGGTCAAACTGACCCCACAGAGCCCAAGAACAGTGAGAAATATATCCCAATCATGGACAGAACCACAATTTAGGACACATCGGAAAAAACTAAAAATTGAGCAGATATGAATGCCTTGTTGCCCTAAATTGAAAGAACACAGTGATGGAATACCTGGCCTTGTGTCTGATTAACATCAAGGAAATCCTTGACTATGTACAGACTACATGAGTGTGGCTTTTTATAGTGAAAGGTTGCAATAGGCTGACCTGCTGACAGACAAAGTCCACACTATCCAGACCCCAAACCCCATGCATGACCACAGTAGACACACATTTCCCACAGATCATAAAGCCTGTGCAGACATACAAAGAATTTGAAAGCAAAAGATACATTCAAAGATTTGTAGAAAGATTAAAGTTGAAAAACATAACCCGGATTACTGTCTTTATTTTCGTAATGAATCCAATCTTTAAATATCTAGCGTTTCCTGATTGTTTGCCACCTTAGTTACATACCCTTATTTAGTGTAAAGAATTACTCTAATGACAGCCTTCAATGACGAGAGCATTAGAGAGCGGGGGGGTGTACGACCGAGGGAATTCTCTAGGCGAGAGTTGAGTTGGATTCCCGATGTTGGAATTCCCTTTAAACCACAGCCATTTGCATCTCATTATCACAGCAATAAAATGAGAAACAAGTAAAGGCCAGGCTAACATGACTCTTTAAAAGCCTGTGGCAATGGGTCATGAATATATAGCCACGCCCCCTACCACCCTCTGCTAATCCCAGGGTGGATGACTTCTGTTCAGGTGGAGGAGGGGGACATGTTATGGACACGCATGCACGCACACACAATGACACACGCATGCCTATTAGCTCGTCTGCTCTGAGAACAGAGGATTAAAGAATGGCATGAATCAGCCATTTATCTTGGAGCGATATGAACATCCAACATCTATAGGCCAGCCTGAGAGCCATGCAGCAGGTAAGGTCCTCAGTGTCATCACCACCCCCATCAACATCGCTATGATGACGGAGTCCAGAGGCCAACATGAAAACCACCTACATCATTCAGATGGATAACCTGGCTCTTTAGTGTAGAGGCTCATGAGGGGACAGGAACCAGTGAAGTATGAGGACAATACTACATTTAACTCATTCAGCAGACTGTTCTACAGCATCTTACAGAAGTGCCTGCATAGTGCATACTCGCACTTTGTCTTTAGATTTGTGTTTAGTTTCAATGCATTCTGCAGCCACACACACACACCACAGACGGTGTTTTCATCAGAGCACAGAATCAAGGCAAAAGAAGTCCCCGCACAGGAAACAGTAGCCAGAGTATGCATGTGCGGCCGCTAACATACTTACACACATACACACTCAAAAACCAGATGGCAGGTGCTATGTGACCACAAGCCAGTGAAGCATACCATATTATCATGTGAAACAGCCAGCTTCTGACAACAGTGTGTGTGTGTGTGCGTGTGTGTACCGTGAATTAAACGTGAACACACAGCTAGAGAACAAGCCCACGTCCGGCTCTGCCCACGTCCGGCTCTCCCCCCTTCCTCCTGTAGCTCTGCAAAAGCAGCAAGTGAAGCAAACATCCTACGCTTACTGAAATAGGACAGCAGGACAAGAACCACGCAGAGCCCAGAGTGATCCAGTCATGTCAAGCCTGAGGTCAGATGGACGAGACCAGACACACAACCAGTGCAGTCATTTAATGGTACAACTGATGGGATGGATTCAGAAATGCAGGAATCAGATATACAGTAGCTGATGAACCTGGGCAGACGGTTGGGCTGTTGGCAGAAAACAAAAGGGAAATGTGGGAATTGTTGGCAAGTTGCAATGAAAAGCCTTGATGTGGACGACTTCTGACTGAAGAAGGGGAACACGTTTGTTATTTTAGCGGATTGCACAGTCAGCAGGAGTGATGGGGTGGACAACTATTATTGATACAGTTCCATATTGGCTTAGTTTGATGATGCATCATTAGCCATGCTAAAAGTACATTAGAGAATCACAACAATCTTAACACATTCTATCTGCACGTAAATGTGGTGATGGTATAACATTGGTTGCAGTCTGTAACAGAGTTTTGTTGTATGTTTTTAGAAAACTGATCCTACTGCCGGCCCACAGACTGTCCAGCACTGGCTCTGTACGCCCCTACAATGGAATTGATATTAACAACTGAAATGGAATTGAAATCAGACTTTCAGCTTTAATTCACGGGGTTGAACAAAAATATGCTATGAAACGTTTAGGAATTGCAACCATTTTCATACACAGTCCCCATATTTCAGGGGCTCAAATGTAATTGGACAAATTAACACAATCATAAATTAAATCTAATTTTCTTTAATACTTTGTAAAGAATCCTTTGCAGGCAATGACTGCTTGAAGTTTGTAACGCATGGACATCATGAAACGCTTGGTTTCCTCCTTTGTGATGCTTTGCCGCGCCTTTTCTCCAGCTGTATTCAGTTGTTTGTTTGTGGGTCTTTCTGCCTTAAATTGTCTTCAGCAAGTGACATGCATGCTCGATCGGGTTGAGATCAGGTGATTGACTCGGCCATTAAAGAATATACCACTTATTTGCCTTAAACTCCTGGGTTGTATTTGCAGTATGTTTTGGGTCATTCTGTAAAATTAAGCACTGTCCAATCTACTTCACTGAATTTGGCTGAATCTGAGCAGACAATATATCCCTATATACTTCAGAATTCATCCGGCTGCTTCTGTCACATCGTAAATAAACACTAGTGACCCAGTGCCATTGGAAGCCATGCATTACCATGAAATCACATTGCCTCCACCGTGTTTTAAAGATTATGTGGTATGCTTCGGATCATGAGCCGTTCCAAGCCTTCTCCATAATGTTTTCTTCCCATAATTCTGGTACAGATTGATCTTGGTTTCATCTTTCCAATGAATGCTGTTCGAGAACTGGGCTGGCTTTTGTAGATGTTATCTGGCAAAGTCTAATCTGGCCTTTCTCTTCTTGAGACTTTTGAATGGTTTGCATCTTGTGGTGAACCCAGTTTACTTGCTCTTGTGAAGTCTTCTCTTTAGTAGACTTGGATAATGATATGCCTACCTCCTGAAGAGTGTTCTTCACTTGGCTGGATGTTGTGTAGGGGTTTTGTCTTGTGGATGTCCAGGCCTGTTTGTGTTGCAGAGCTCACCAGTGCGTTCTTTTTTCTCAGAATGTACCGAACTGTCCATTTTGCCACTCCTAATTTTCCTGCTCTCTCTCTGATGGATTTAAAAAAAAATTGCAGCCTAAGGATGGCCTGTTTTACTTGCATTGAGAGCTCTTTTGACTACATGTTGTGGGTTCACAGTAACAGCCTCCAAATCTAAATGCCACACCTGGAATCAACTCCAGACTCTTTTACCTGCTTAACTAATGAGGAAATAATAAAAGGAATAGCCCACACCTGTCTAGGAAACAGCTTGAGTCAATTGTCCAATTACTTTTGGTCTCTTGAAAAAGAGGGTGCTTCAGAACATATTAAAGAGCCTTAATTCCTAAACCCTGCATCCAATTTGGATGTGAATACCCGCAAATTGAAGCTGAGAGACTGCACTTTAAGACCGTATTGATTATTTAACTGTAATTTTAAAATTTTTTGGTAAACAGCAATTTCCAGACCTAACAGTATTGTGTGTAGTTGAGAGTTGTTGCTCAGCCAAAGCAATTCTGACCAGTGGACAGAGAAAAGAAAATTAAGCAGTATTTGTATATAATACACTGCTCAAAAAAATAAAGGGAACACTTAACCAACACAATGTAACTTCAAGTCAATCACACTTCTGTGAAATCACACTGTCCACTCAGGAAGCAACACTGATTGATAATCAATTGCACATGCTGTTGTGCAAATGGAACAGACAACAGGTGGAAATTATAGGAAATTAGCAACACACCCCCAATAAAGGAGTGGTTCTGCAGGTGGTGACCACAGACCACTTCTCAGTTCCTATGCTTCCTGGCTGATGTTTTGGTCACTTTTGAATGCTGGTGGTGCTTTCACTCTAGTGGTAGCATGAGACAGAGAGACACACCAGTGGCTCAGGTAGTGCAGCTCATCCAGGATGGCACATCAATGCAACCTGTGGCAAGGTTTGCTGTGTCTGTCAGCGTAGTATCCAGAGCATGGAGGCGCTACCAGGAGACAGGCCAGTACCAGGAGACGTGGAGGAGGCTGTAGGAGGACCGCTAACTCCACCTTTGTGCAAGGAGGAGCAGAAGGAGCACTGCCAGAGCCCTGCAAAATGACCTCCAGCAGGCCACAAATGTGCATGTGTCCACTCAAACGGTCAGAAACAGACTCCATGAGGGTGGTATGAGGGCCAGACGTCCACAAGTGGGGGTCGTGCTTACAGCCCAACACAAGGGATGGGACGATTACCAATTTCACGGTAAACCACAATAAAATGTCTGTACGGTTAGTATTACCGTTTAAAATGTAATTTTCATTAAAACCGTCTTTGATTACCATGATTTTGAAAACTCATAGTAAATCCTGTCCAGCCGGAATCAGTCTGACGCAGGTGCATGCGTGCAACGTTGTTTTTTGCACGAAAAGTCAAGGCAGAAGGCAGTGACAGCGCTCAGAGATTATTCAGCCATCCAAGAGGACAAAATCTGAGATGTGGTCATATTTTGGCTATTACAAGAGTCATGAGGGCAATTTAATTGAGGATGGGCACCCTGTCTGAGTCGCTGCAAAAGGGGGAAACACGTCAAATCTGTCATATTCGTGACAACCAGCCACTGTTATACAGCGAATGCATAAACTCAACTTCAATACCAAAACTAACTTTGGCAAATAATTGGACAAACAATATTGATTCAAGATGACATATTTAATTACCTCACTTGTAATGAAGGCAAAGTATCCGGCTGATAAGTTTAACAGTAAGTAGATTCGAGCCAAGACGAACGAACATGTTCAAAATATTAAGGGTGATATTAAAGGGATAATGTTTGTACGTTATTGTATTAATTCATAGTAAACTTATTACACATATTTTTACCACAGAAATAATTTCAGGGATATAAAATATTTAAATGTGATTAGTGTCCACAGATCCTTAGTCTTAAACGTGCAATATGTCATTTTTGGCCACCAGGGGGCTCTCAATCAAAACAATAGCAAAAGATGTACTTGGATGACGTCGGGAGGTTGCGTGGGATCATGGGTTTTGTTATCGTCGTCAATGACAACCTTCCAATCTAGCGTCTCCGGCAGAAAAAATGTTCACTGACAAAGTAATGTATTGTTAAAAATATTATAACTTTATTCACGTTATGTTT
>JACXGM010016777.1:0-20196 GCA_016801145.1 Umbra pygmaea
CCTTTTAAGTGAGAGGTGGAGACAGGGGGGGGGGGGGAGAGGAGGAGGATATGAAGGAGAAAGAAAGACCCTTCAGAATGCAGTTGTAATGTAATTGTGTAAAAAGGCAGACAGTGTATCCCTGTTCTCGGAAGTCCTTCATCAGTTTGAGTGTTTAGACTTTTGATTATTCAAAGGTTGTCTATAGGACAAACCTGTTACTAGGGAAGGAATTGACTAGCCACTCAGATATGTTTGCATTGAGGAAGAGAAAGTAATTTTAAAAACTCAATAATGAGTAAACATGATAAAGTATTCATGAGAGAGGATGAAGAAATCCCTTTTTCGGTCAACGTTGCTGCCAGGAATTGTAAGTAAAACTCTGTCATTCATGCCAAAATAAGCCACCAGAGGCTATCCTTCATCACAAACTACTGTAACTCTCTGAGGGACAATACAAAATAGATTGAGGGGATCAAAATCCAACTGAAACCAAGTGTCCCTCAAACTGGATTTGTTTTGCTTTGACCTTGAGAAGCCATTGCACTACCACCCTCCAATTCCTCATTACCTCTCCTCCTCATTTCATCCCAGCATTGTCATTGAACCATTTACTTGATGAGAAAAGACAAGACACAGTTTACTTACGTACAGATGCTCTATGCTGGCGTGTGTGTGTTTATTAGGTTTTTATTAGTTGTAGATTCTATCGAATGGAGTCGACTCAACCATTTACTCAGTGGTTTACCTATTGTATAATACCAGTATTGTGATGTCACTGCTACGACAGGCCACTGAAGTATGAGAAATCAAAATGCTTTGTCACCCACACGGATACAGTTGAAACACTCTTCTCTCTAGGTAGAAAGGTGGACTGTTTCAACGTGTAGTGAGTGGATGCAAAGCAAACACAAAAGAGATGTGGTTCTGCGCAGCCCAGCCCAAGGCGGAGTGGATCAACACCCGGCCCGGCGGACCTGGGTAGCAGAATACATTGTGGTGAGCACATTTAAAAGTTGACATGGAAAGTGTACCATAATAGTAGTGACCACAATCGTTCGGTTTTCCACGGATGAGGACTCGTTGGCGACCGCCTGCTGTTCTAACGCATTTACAAATCGCTCGTACTCGTTCCAGTACCCGATCTGAAACAGAGAAGAAACAGGTTAGCGAGCATAGAATTACAATGAGTTCCATCCTTCTCATTCTATTTCTATGTTGGCGAAGCCCCGCCCCCACCCTTCATTCCCACTCACCTTTCTCCCCTCCATTATAACTGAGGAAACAGTCAAGTAGGAATATTAGCGTTTACACGTCGAAAACGCTATTATGTGCATTTGCAGTGCACCAATCAGGTTTTAGGGTTACATAGCGATAGTGAGATATACTCCTGGCAGCAGCGGCCTCAATCTCCTTCCAGTCCTCTGGTGTGTCAGTGAAGCACATGGCTGCTCTAATATGAATCTGCCCAACTCCAGCTTCCCAGGTTTTAGGCTAAATAATTGATCTTGGCTTCTGTGAACTGCATCCACAATTAATAATGAAACACAATGTGCCGTGAATGCAGAGCGGTCTGTCCGTCTGGATGCTGTTTTTCTACTATAGAGCCTCAACTTGCATTACAACAACGGTATCCAACAGTATCTACCACGCAGATATAATGCCCTCCTGTTGACCCTAAATCAACCCAACGTCATTAAGTATTACTCCTCAGAGCTCTGTGGTCCTGCAGGTCTGTCCGACAGCGCTGTTTAAGTGAAGCAAATGTTAGCTGCGACTGCAATCAGCTTATATCCTGTTTGTGCTATACCACAACTACCACAGCACAACCCTAGGCTAGACTTTCATGTATCACTTCTTCATCTGCTTTTGAGGGGGCATTGGAGGCAGAGCAAGGAACAGCAGCACTACGGTAAAAGTATGGTAATGTCAGAGCATCCGCCGCATGACGTAAATGTAAATGTTTTGCATGAGAGAGCCTATTAATTCACTATCATTTCTGTAGGCTCAGAACTGCTGGCCCAGGCATGTTTGTTTGTGTGTATGTGGCTGATGAAGCAGTGCACTTGTTCCTGTGATAGCCACGACTTGTCTGTATTGGGCAGTTGTGAAGCAATGCATGATTAATCTCAGAGAACTCTGTCAGCACTGTCCTCAAACAACCATCTCCCAACACTGCAGTCTTCTTCTCTCAAACATCCAACTCCCAACACTGTGACCCTCAGGGGCTTTCCCAGACTTGCAAAACACTCCGGCTCTTGTAGATAGTCAATGGCTGTGTGTCTTTTTGTATAACTTGCTCTCGTCACTCTAACTTTCTCTGATTTTTCTCCCTTCCCATTTGGTCATGTCCAATTCCCTCTGACCCTGCCTTGTCAGCAGCTCCTTTAGCAGGTGCTGGTTGATCGAGGACAATGACATGGTTCCTTCAAGCAAATGTTGGGGAGCCGTCCGATTCTTATCACACTGCTCGTTCAACACGGAAGCATATAAATAATACACATGCGGAAAGATTACACATTTGCCAGATACACTTCTGCGATTTACCTGCACACAAGGAGTCGCTTGAGAATGCTGTGGTGAAGATACACTAGTCCGTCTTATCTAATATCTTACCACGGGCAGCTCTGCACTATTTTGCACCGCCCAATGCTAGGGTTTTGGCACCATCATAAATGCGGTGAACATGGTCAAACTCAGAGCCACAATAAAGTACCAGTAGTTGGCCTGTGATGCA
The DNA here is from genome assembly GCA_016801145.1 of Umbra pygmaea. Classification (NCBI taxonomy): domain Eukaryota; kingdom Metazoa; phylum Chordata; class Actinopteri; order Esociformes; family Umbridae; genus Umbra; species Umbra pygmaea. The sequence continues at coordinate 2,717 of JACXGM010016777.1, forward strand.
GCTGGTTCTGTTTGTTTTTAACAGGCTATTCTTATTGCGATATATACAAAACCACAAAAAACTAAACATACGTCCACATGTGATATTTCCGAAGGCAGGAAAATGTATGCCTCGTATATTTACGAAACATAAAAAAAGTCAGTTTACCTTAACCTTACCCTAACCTTAACCTCCCTAACCTAGTATATTATCCCTCAACTAAATGTTTCCCAAGTACTTTAAATTGTAAACGATAGGTCTATAATTGGAAATGTTTTGGTAGAACGGAGATTCAATTGGTAAACAAAAATCAAGCCTGCTTACGTACAGTAATGTGGCAAAATTTTCATTACGTATGGTAAACCACATCTTGCCATGAGAATGGGTTGCCAGAGAGCAAAATCCTTTGACAGATGTCATTTTAAACATCTATTTGACATTTTCAACCAAAAAGCTATATTCTCAAAGTATTTCCTCAGTGGTCTTCTCTTTTCTACACCTCACTCTCTGTCTGCATCTGTCTCGTTTTAACTCTCTGTCTCTCTGTCAGGCTGGGAGTGGTTAGACAAGAGGGCCGCTGTCCTCTCATTGGTGGAGTATGGTGCCTGGAAGGCAGACAGCATAATCACATGTCATATCAGAATGGACACGCATTGCTCCAGCGAATGGCCATAGGAACCTTAGGTACACATATGTCTGGAAGCACTAAGAGCTTATTCCATCCATATGGGACCTAGTGTCTAAAATGTCCTCCTCGAAGTTAACATGGCTCTGGATACGAATGCACTATGTAAGGGAGTACAGTTCCATGAGGAATTCAGACATGACCTGTAGAGGCTCAGTTGTGAAACACGAACAGGAGACTGCCTTGGGTAAGTCTGTCAGGAACAGTTGGATGGAGACATCTCTCATCTCCCTTTAGAAACGATGTAAAGTCCTGGATGTGATTATTTCAGCAGTCATAGGGCCGGTAGTGTATTAGGGCAGCGTGTCGCAGGAGACTGCGAGGAGCCGCGACGGTGCTGTGGAGCTTGTAACAGTCAGAAGAGCTCGGAACCGCTCATCACTCTGAGCGCGGCAACACGACCTGAAGAAAAAGCAATCAGCCTCTCTGGTTGCTACGGGCCATCCTGACAGGTGGATGTCTGGAGTTATATGCGAGAGGACGGCTGCACTCTCAGAACCAGTATTGGGGAAAAAAGCCTTCATGACTCGTTGGGTTTTTACCCTCTAATGTCATGCATGTCATTTTCCTCTGGCTGAAGTAGCTCACTACTGTTAATGACAAAATAAATCATTCCATTAATCAATTACCTGCATATGCTAATATAAGGTTTGTCTACACACTAAATGTTATCCAACGTCCCGCTCATCCATCAATGCCACATGTTTGATAGAAAACATTCCTACTACAGATTTCAATAGTCCTTCATCTGTCTCACAGGATGACTTGTACAGAGGACATTTTTGTCATATTTCATAAGCAATGACAGAGAGAAATAATGAACTAAAGCCACACGTCTGACTGCTGCTCATCCTATAGTGATGTAAACCAGAAATGTCTGAATGAATTGAGTTTTAAAAGCTGAGGCTGAAGAGAATAATTTTCTTGACCTGTGCTCCCAATTTGGCAGAGTGCTGCCAGTCTGTAGATGGATATGTGTGTGTGTGTGTGTTTGAGGAGTGTGGCAGGCATGTGTGCATTGTGCGTGTGTGTAGTGTGTCAGTGTGTTTCTGCATGAGGTTTATGTGTGCGTGTATGTATTTATTAGTAGTCTGTGTGTATACTGCATGTCTGCGTTGTGTGTGTGTGTTATTTATGTGCGTAATGATGGGGTGCATAGTTTGTGTGTTTCTGTGCCGGTACCTTTTTTGGTCCTCCCATTCTCATCTCATACACGTCGATGGTGTAGTTGGACCTGCGGCCGTAGCTGTCAAACTGGATATTCCCCGTCATTCCCTGAACCTGCACCTGCAGCACGGGACAGTTACACACACGAGACCTTTCACATGGGTCAACCTGTGACACAGCACGCCGACATCTTTATCAACGGCTGCTATGAGGGAAATAACTGGTATTCGCATGGGGAGAAACGTTGGCGTTCACCAACTCATGGAAGGGATAGGCTTTACAAAGATGGGGGTTTATGGTAATTGGAAGAAGATTCTGTCGGAATTACAGAGCTGAGGGGGAGAGATGTTCCCTGCGAGAAAAGTCTAGAAGAAAGGACATCTGTGAGGCAGGGGGAGGAGGAAACCCATCTGTCTCCATGGATTTCTCTTTCTATCCCTACATTTTCTTTCTCTCTCTGTCTCTCTGTCTGCCCCTATATCTAGTGCATTTCTTTCTGTCTACTCCTCAATTTCTCAATCTTACAGGGCTGGTTGCTGCTGCACTTTCGAACTGCCTCCCCTCCCATTATGTCAACCCATCAAGCCTTACTCTGGTCACACTACCCCCTACCTAGTGCTGTTCAACAGCTTGCACTGTCCAGCCCTACAGTGCACGTCCCCCCACGCACACTGAGCAATCCTATCCACACAGGAGCAGCCCACCAATGCAGGCATGACTTCATCAAACCCCAGCGGCCAGGACTATTCCAGTTATCACAACCCCCATGTGAACTGATGAAGGCCAGCTCATTTTACATGAATTCAATAATTGATTTAACTAAAATACGGTATTGTTTTGGAGCTGGAATTGCTAAGCATTTCTTGTATCTTTTCAGGCAACAGGGTGTTTGCAGGTCTCCGACATACCATTTTCAGAGCCCGCTCGATGTCGATGCCTTGGCTCCATGGCACAGCGGGGTTGGCCAAACAGTCCCCTGCGCCCCCTCGTCGTGAAACATCTACTCGTTGGCGCCGCAGGTACCGGAAGGCCTCTGCGATTACCAGGATGGCATCGTGGGTCAGAGCCGACGTGTACTGGAGAGGAGAAAGAGAAAGAGGTCCACAGAGAGATCGCTGGAGAGAAGATAGCTGACATAAAATCTACATACTTTTAATTTGAGTAGAGGGCATTGAATGGATGTGCAGAAGTGCTCTCGGAGAACTAATCGTTTAATTGCAGAGTCGGAAAAACATTGATGCAATGACCCCGCCACACAACACGTACATCCCAAACCTAGCTCGACCCTGTCACCACCGGGGAGGTTACCGGCCATTTGGTAACTACAACACCATGAATAGAGGTAATTAAGTGTCATTCCAAATCCATTTCTTTCTTCATCATGGTTTAATTAGATGTAAATTGAAGCTGCGCTATAACCTTGCTTCGGATCTGCCTATTGGTGTATTGATTTGTTAAGAGCAAGGAGTGAGAAAGGAAAAACAGACGAGATAAGACAGCTTGGAAGAAGACGCAGATTGACATGGGAGGAGAAGAGAAAATAGAAGGAGAAGAGGAGAGTGAAAGAATGAAGATAGAGAAGAATCTAGAAGAAGTGATATGACACATTCTATTTGCCTCCCAAATGTGTATGCTCTATAAAAAGGAAAAGGAGTGTTTCTTGTCATACAGCATGTCTTTTGAATCCATGACAGCACATCAGGAGTCCTGACTGCCTCGCATATCTGTGTTTACCTTCAACGGGGTGTTCTTAGCCTCTGGGAACTCTCGCTCATCCAGCCTCTCCCAGCGCTGCAGGAACTGCTGAACGACGGGGTTCTCGGGGTTCACTATCTGGAAGCCTGAGATGTTGGCACCGCCTTGGAAGACCTTGTCCAAGCTCACGTTGGAAAAACCCTGGGATTAGATGGATGGAGGAACAAAAGTAGAGAGATAAAGAGGGATGACGCGAGGAGAGGTGAAAGAGCAGAGGAGAATAAAAAGATAATGAAGCCAAACTAGAGAAACAGGCAATTTAGAGACCAAGCACAAGTTTGAAAACAAAAGAATCCACTTGAAATAACATTGAGGATTACAAAACCTGGTAATTTTGCATGCAGTCAATAGGTGAAAGACTATATAACTCAATAAGGTAGTTGGTTATAAAATAGCAGTATTTTCGGCCCTAAGAAAAGGAGGTTTGTGCTTCTGTCAAGAAAATATGAAGGATTCCTCTTCTACACAGAGGACCAGAGGACTAGAGATGAGGTGCATAAACAACACGACTTGAGTTGCTAATATTGGTATAACAGTTCAGGCTTTTGTTTGAATTGGTCGTCTCCCCCCGGTTGATAGCTCAGTCCATCCGCACAGAAAATCAAGCGTACTGTATTCTAATGTATTCTGACAAGCCGGCGGCTCCAACTGCCGTCAAATTACACGCCGCAGCCTCGAGCCATGTCAGAGTGAGCTTTCTTTTCATGGTCAAATTGCTAGTTTCAGAGCGCAGTGTCGTGTTATGGACTACAAGGGCATGTGTCTGTGACTTGTGAATAATGGGGAGTTTGAAATGCAGGGACAGTGGAGAGGGAAAAGCGTGCAGGTAAAGAGGAGGATGGGGGGGCAGAGGAGAGAGGAGACAACTGTAGAGAAGCAAGGAGGGAGAGGAGAGAAGAGGCCTGGAGAGAAGAGACGAGGGAGGAGGAGAAATAGGAGTTGGCAGAAAGTAAGAACGGAGAAAAGAGGCCCTGGCTACAGTAAAGCAGACGTGCTAATCTTAGTGCAGGTAACCTCTGGTTTTCAAACACTTATCACAGTCAGAGATGGTTGAAGACTGCCAGGAATACAAAGCAAAGCTGATATCTTGAGTTAATGTTTTCAATCTATTTTTTAAAACAACTTTAACCTTCTAGAGGTTTTTGGAAGAGTAGGCCTTTCACTGTTGATCTTCACCGGTTGTTAAAAAAGCCTGTGACAAATACAATTTGGTTGGTTTTTATTTGAGACGGCCAGGCGCCAGCGGGTTGCATGCCTCTCTAGTGTAATGTGGACTTTCACATGATGAAACTTTGTTGCTCTTTGCTGAAACAGGAGACTTGAGGAGTAGAATGAAACAAAGCTGTTGTGGTTTCCTAGGCAACGCCCAATTCCCTCAGTAGCATATGCAATCATGAAAATATAGATATGCTACCTGTTCTCACGGCAATACGTGGGTAAACACACATAATGGAAATGTTGCCGCATTACATAGACAGACTTCTGATATGTGAACATTCGTACATATTGAATGGCCATTCTACCAGAACATTCCCAAGAACAAGCAACTTGGTTACAATTTATAGTACTTGGGGAAAGTTTATCTCAGACATAACATGCTAGGTTATTGAGGTTAATGTTAGGGTAAGGTGAGGTAAACTGACCTTTTAAAAGTTTGGTAAACGTAAAAGGCTTTACATTTACACATACTGCCATGAGAACAGCCTGATATATTATAAATATATAATATAAACATGTGTATTCGTTTTGCTATTCAGAATGTTATTAAAGTGACCAAGGCAATTTGGCTGAACAAAATCCATCTTCCAACATTCATGAGCAGTCCTAGTTGAGAAGACAGTCTGACAGCATCCATTTTATTCCCATGACGACTAACAGATTGGACACAGTTTCTGAATGTTTAAAAAGTCGTACAACACAAAAATAAATCGTATTTATATAAATATATGATAGTAAAACACTTTGGAACAAACATATGATGCCATTCAAATAGGAAATGCAATGAAACATGACAATTGGCCCTTAGTGTTTGTTAATGGCCACACCTCAGTTAAAAACAAATATATGTATTTTAGAAGGTGCATTTGTGTGAAACAAAGCACTGCATAGAGTAATGAATTATTACACCATATACCTTGTTTCTTCAAATGTTTAAAATATCAAGAAATACAATTTTAACAGTGTTTGTAATGTGGTCACTTGAAAAAGAAATTACTTTGTTGACATGGCACAAATTCTAAAAATAGAAACTTTAAGTGCATGGTGAATACTTCACAAGATGGCCTCCAGAAATGTTCAGTACGTAGGCCTGTCCCCCATCTGTCTCCATCATAACCAGCAGTATAGTAAATGGACTAAGGCACTTACCAGGTTGGAGATGACATAGTGGTATCCATGTGTGTTCTTCCCCAGGGTCACTACCTGGAGGAGAGGTCAACACAAAGGTCAGTCAGCATGTGTCATCTGAGATGCATCATGGGATGTACGGTAAATCCAAGCTGACCCAGGACATACTATTGCATTTCAACCACTAATGGTTGGGAATAGATTTGAAGGATAGCTAATATTGGGTCAGTACCTAGGGGAAACATATAGATCAGCCAACCATGGGATGAGAGCTCAGAGGCAACAAAATCCTACAGCTCAAATCTTCAGGTACAGTACAGTAATCTGGGTCCAACAGTATTAAATTGCATTCATACATTTTACATCTGTGTGAGCACCAAATACGCCAATTTATAAGATAAAAGGAACAGAATAACAACAATAGCTTCCAGAACAATTCTCTCCATTAGGTTGTAATAACAGAGAATTAGCTATTAGGATTGAATAACTGCTAATTACACAGGCCAATAATGAGAGGACTGTACTTAGACGACATGCCAGCCTCCTTAGAAGCTTCTGTTCAACTTGAAGTTCCAGCAATATGTGTGATAAATAATGTATTTTTGGAATTTAAATTAAATCAAAGGTCATTTAAGTACAATTTTGCCTCTCATCTTCTACTTTGAAAAGATCACACCTTCAAATCCTAACAGACTGTTCACTGCCCACACAGCAAGGATCCTGAATAGACCATTAAAAATACTAGATTATAGAAGGTTCAGCATTCAGATTTTTTTTTTTTTATTATAGTGCATAACAGATCTGGTATAAGCTATGGTTTTCACTGCATAGACCACAATAGGGTGCCCTTTGGTTCAACATCAGAGTTGTAAAAAGTACAGAAAGTAAAAGTACTTTTCAGAAGGTTTGGGAAGTTCCTAATTAAAACCATGAACAGGTAAAGATAGTTAAATACTTAACAGAGATCTATGAAAGTAAAAGACAGTAAAAAATGTTTAATTATGGCAACTGGTTAGTTAGGAACTCCCATTACCTGGTCATTTAGCTTTTAATCAGGAACTTCCCAAAATTGTCTGAACCCAGCCATTCGGTACTATTACTTTGTACATTTACCACTCTGGTCATTATAAGCCATTTTGCGCTGGTTATAATCTTTGATACATTAGCCATCAGCAATAATTCAGTTATTTTTTTCTTTTTTTAGTTATTTAAAAATCTTTCATTAATGATGACGAGTGTCTAACCTCTCAAAGACTGTTGCAAATGACCAGGCTATCAAAGTTCCTATGGTTACAATGATGACCAGTTATTGTATGTGTGTTCTGCAAATCCGAAAGTATGAGGTTCACAGTGGAAACGCACAACCTAACAGAGGGAGACTAACGCACCAGTCACACCTACTGCATGAATGCAATTTGTTACAGCAAAAATACATTCATTTTCAATTGAACGCTGTATTTGCCTTTTTGTATTGGCATTTCGTGGTAGTGGCAGTTGCAGTTCATTTCTTTTAATTGATCTATTTAAAAAAAAAACGGATGCATCAAATTGCATGCGGAGAGGCTTGGCGGAAATGGGAGCAACGTGTGAAATTTAAACTTCTGTTGCACACTACCAGAATGATGCATCCAAAAGAAGTTTGTGAATTTGTGCAGTGGGTTTGACTGGGGCGCAATATCCTTGACAGTGCAGTGACTCCCTCTCCGACAACTGAAAAAAGTGTATCAACAGTCTAGCTAGCTATTCCCTTCTACCTTGTAGCCAGAATATGTTCGTACAGTAGCTTGTTCTTTATGCCAACTGATTCAATACAAACTTTTGTTGTTTACATAATGGGGGCTGGGGATTTTTCTCTGTAAAAAATAAACTGACATCCAATGCCTTCTATTTTCAATTTGGAGCCATCGATTCTGTGGCACATGAACAGTGTGCAGGGGAACATACACATAGATGAAAGAGTGATTTCTGATCAGCCATTTTCCACAACCAATGCCTTCTCCACTCATCCATTACTGAAGCTGTGCACTATTATTAAACCGATTTTCAGACTGGAAGTCTAGGAAAGATGGAAAAAACACCACTATTTATTTCCTTTCCATTGTTTCGTCCTATCACTTGTGTCCACACAGGCACTCAGAGTCAACAAATCCAATGAATCCATTTTGGCGCCTCTCAGTCGACGTCTGACACACACGCACACGCGCACTTTGAATTAAGCCATTTGTCGCCTCACTGTTGACGTCTCAAAGTGACTGTCATGCTTTTCACACAGGATGTGATGTCGCATGAGGGAGCAACAAAACACTGAGGCCGTTCGTTTATTCAGGCCACCAGGCAACACAGATGGGTCAGTAGCTCCATGACAACATCATTACTATTATCAACATACATACCCTCACACAACACCACAACATAATACATCATATCCAGAATGCCAACTAGAGGATAGAGAGAAAAAGAGGGAGATGAAGACAGAACTAGAGAGAAGGTTGAGTTAGGGAAGGAGAAAATAGGAAAGAGGTACTGATGGGCGATACCACACATTTCTTTCGATCCAATACCAAGTAATACTAAAGCTAATATCCCCAAAATCAATACTGATACCCTTGAATGTCATGTTAACTACTGCATTTAGCCTTGTCATGTGTTCGTGTGTGATTCTCTGCTTTTCTGGTATTATGTTTCTCATTTCTCATCAGTTAGTATGCTTTGTCTGATTAGAAATTTGCGTAGCGTAGTTCACCATGAAAGCCAGAGAGAGATTTTAAGGTATATCACCATGATGACCGTTGATGGCATACTTAATCAGTGTATTCACATGGTTATTACACAGTGTATTTAAACATCAGAATGCTTTTCATGCGTAAGCTTTGGCGCGAGGTGGTAATTGTGTTGGTTTAGTTGTGTGGGGTTTGATCGTGGTAATTTTTCCAAATGGTGATTATTACTCTCGTGGTGGGAGATTGGTGAGTATTGAGCAATCATGCAGGAGTTAATTTACTTCAATGTTTGGGTGTTGTCCGTGTCAGGTGTTCCAGTTATCCTGTGTTTTAGAAAATGTTGCCTTGTTTACTCATTCAGGTGATGTATTATGCATTTCCAGTTCTATCATAATGTTATGTTACTTTCACTTTGTGTGTCACGTTAGTACCATTCTAACCTTGCTGCAACATGAATAGCCTATTTGTGTTTCGTTGGTCGAATGTTTGGCTTGATATTTTGGTTGGCATTGGGGGATTGGGTATTTCTGACAATTATTAGATCGTACTGTAGCTAATTATATGTCGTGAAATTTCAACGTTATGTGTGTGATTGTTTGGGTACTTGCGTCTTGCTACTGGATATCGAGTAGTAAGCCGCTGTATTTAAATATTATTTATCTATGATTATTGTGAATAGCATTCTGCTAGCAACACTAAAAGAGGTGACACAGGTTCGGTATAATGAGAAAAACCTTCAAAATCAAAGCCTGAGGTCTAGGCATATCAAATGAATAATTCCTTAATTGCATAAGTTAACTCTAAACAAGTTCGGTTTTAAACTATTTAGTATGTAGAAAGGGTGAGTTACATGGAAAAATAAATTGTTTTAAATAAAACAATTGCCTGTGGGGATCACTAATAAAGATGAATCTACGAGGCTGGTGTTAAGAAGTACTTCCTGGTCCGGATACTAAAAATATGGAGATTTGTGTATTATTACTGCGTTGTTCACAATGGTTATTACAATATAAACCTGCATTTTTTAATTTTTTACTGTGTAGTGGTTACACATATGTTTTCCTACTTTCATTGGTCCGTTAGGGATTAACCGCAGATTTTTAGAAATGGTGTAAGTATTGTAGTGTGCTGGAAAGTATTATGTATGGATAATCTTTAAGTGGATGCAAAAAGGGATTTCATAATGTATGTTTTACATAATCACAAGGTTTATCGGTGGAAAACGTTAACAGCATTACAAATTTTAATACTTCCATTTAAAAAATTCTGTTTAATTGGAATTTGTTGGGTGTTTAACCATTGTTGCATAGCCTAAAGGAATTGTATGACTTGTTTGGGCTGAATGGATTTCATAATGTCATGTTTTTGGTGATAAATGTATTGATTGGTTCAATGTTACATAACTACTAATGTCCGCATGGGTGGGAAATGAACGTAAACATTATGGAGGTCACAGCCTCTGCTGTATGGTATTGTGTCTTATGTTTCTGTTACGGGTGGTTTTGATGTTCTGAGGGAGGTCTGTATGAAAACGGGTATGATGTTAATGTTATTTGGTACAGTGTATCATATCGACTCCCACCTCTGTTGACGGAGCAGATGGTCAGGTTGGCTTTCGACAGCTTTAATGTTAATGACCTCTTTGGCCAGTGGCTAATGAATTTCATGGTTTGTGGGAAACGGAATGTCTTAAGTAACATAGGCATATATGCACTTTCGAGGACCTGACCTGTGTCTGTCTTGGTGCAGACAGTTGTGGATGGCACAGTGCGACATGGAAATTCTTCTTGGTGCTCGTATTTTCAGGTTGACGCAGGTGTTACGCTTGGGGTTGGGTTTTGGCGTGCCCCAGGTCTGGTACTGTAGGTATGTAGCAACGGTGTGACTGGTGATATTGGTGGTGGGTGTCGGTGTTGTTTTAGGGGCTATAGCTACGCCAACTCCCTCCATGTCACATTTCCACATGCGTGGGGTTTTTACTGTGTCTCATTTTCTGTATTAACCAGACTGTTGTTTGTGTGGTATGGCTATGTAATTTTGTGTCAGCACCATCACCCTAGGGATCCCACAATTAGGTCCTTTTGTGGGATGTGTGCTATGTTGCATTGTGGGATACATTTGCCCGGATGTTTAACGTTCTCACTTTGGGCCTTCTGGCATTTCATGTAGTTGATTTTCTGTTGTAGTTGGCTTGTTGTATTACTGTTGGTGCCTTCTTATTCATTGTTACTTCGTCAAGCGGGTTCTTTTGGGTTGCTGCATGTTTTCATTCGGTTGGTTATTCAGTTAGCATTGGTTGGATTTGCTAGCGTACATGTTTTGTTGTATTCGCCATACTGGTTCAGATGTCTTAGTGTGTAGGGATGGGATTGTAATTGGATGGTTGCTGGTACACAATGATACTGAGCCAAGTATCATTGTGTCCTTGAGCAAGACATTTTTATGTAAGTTTCAAATAAGGGGATGTCCATGTATTTACTCTAAAATGATCTGGATAAACGTGTCCGCTTCACGAAGGATTATGGATTATAGATTATATAAATATTAAAAATATTATATATATATATTATAGGTGTCATGCCCATTGAAAATGAACATGTGCCCCCTCAGATTTTTGAGCCAAGTGGATTTTCTTTTTAATATCTGTATTTGTGGGCACATGTGTGCATGTGTTGTGCACGCTGTGCCCCCCTTAAAATAATAGGTGCATGACGCTTCTCATACTGTATATACACATAGAAGATGAATAAATAAATCCATTTATAAATTACTGTTGCTCATTACATATATGTTGAGGGGTTGTTAATAATTTCTATGAGATTAAATACAAGGGACATTTTGGACGACAAAAAAAAAGATGAATAAAAACAAATATATCTTGTATATATTGTTTGTTTCAACATGGGTTATTATATGTTGGTATATCATGTAATTCGGTTATGTGTCTAATGTTCTCGGATGATTGGCAGTGTCGTATGGTGGACATTTGCACAGTAGGAGGGGTCTATGGATACCTGGTATCTAAGGTTACGGTAGAGGGGTATGTGGTGTGGTGTCAAGTCATGGATTCTCTTGCAATAAGATGCCTGTATAGACCTTGATTACATGAGACTACTAGTTTTGGGGTTGGGGCATCGGTCGTACATGTTGTGGCTATGATGCAGTGGGTGGGTGCATCGGTCGTACATGTTGTGGCTATGATGCAGTGGGTGGGGGTATCGGTCGTACATGTTGTGGCTATGATGCAGTGGGTGGGGGCATCGGTCGTACATGTTGTGGCTATGATGCAGTGGGTGGGGGCATCGGTCGTACATGTTGTGGCTATGATGCAGTGATTGGGGGCATCTGTTGTACATGTTGTGGCTATGATGGAGTGGTTGGGGGCATCGGTCGTATGTGGTGCAGTTATGATGCAGTGGTTGGGGGCATCAGTTGTACATGGTGCGGCTTGATGCAGTGGTAGACGTTGTTGTAGGTTTGTCCTTTGACTTGTGGTCGGGGCTGTCGGAAATAAATTTTAACAGGTTTGTTAAAAAAAACACTATCGATATTTTCATTTTAGTATTAATTCAGAATTAAACTACTGTCATTCAGGTTTGATTTGCCCATCCCTAGAAGGAAGTAGTCAGAGAAAGAGGGACTCCTCAACAAAGTTTGATTCGAATAATGATTTGATAACCATCAAAACCAATTGTTTTTTGTTTTATCTTCATACAAAATTCATAACTTTTATTAGTGACTCCATACATATTTCAAAACTTTCAGTAGTGACTCCAAATGTAGTAAGTCTACTTTAGGGTTCAGACTATCACAACAATTTAAAATGCACACATACAGTGGTATGCAAAAGTTTATGCACCCCTGACAATTTCCATGATTTTCATTTATAAATAATTGGGTACCTAATTTCACTACTGAAATATTACCGTGTCCTTTAGTTATTTGATAGATCAAAATGTGATTTGCGGATCCAAACATGCAATTATTATAAACTAAAATCATGGAAATTGTCAAGGGTGCCTAGACTTTTGCATATGACTGTAGTTTGGCTGAGCTGGTTGCAGAGTAGGGCATTGCTTATAAGTATTGTTTATTGTCAATGAGAGCGTCCTTGACATTGTAGTCTGGCACGGGGGCTTGGTAACCACACACTTCCATCCAGCATCCCCCTTATTTACATCTCCAGACCTGCAGGTATCCTCACACCTGCCACAGCGCTGGCCAGGAAGACAGCCAACACACTGCCTGTAACCTGGTGGTCAGTGCTAAAACACATACACCACCTGCTCGTAACCTGGCAACCTGAACTAAGACACAGCAACCTTGGGCAGGGGGCACAGCCAGAACCCTAATGACACAAAGGTACTGTTGGAGGAAAAAGTGAACTAAGCACAGCCACCAGCCAACAGAACACAGACCTCCCAGTGTTTCCCCTACTTCCAGATAATTAGGCAGAATGCCTCAGTGGTCCTGGAGGTGAGTGCCCAGGATGAGGCAGGTGGCACCCTACCTACTTGGCAGGATAACCAGAACATATTTGGATGGTATACATCACTACATGATACACCAGAAGCAACTTCCTTCCATAAAATTCCATAAAAACAAATCATTTTGCTTTCTTTTTTTACTGTGGTTATCCATCTGTACTACTGTCAGAGTAGACACTGTATTTCCTCTACCTTTCCTGTTCTTTATTTATTGTATTAATTAAAGAGAAAATCTAATCACATTGACTACTGAAATATTGAAATTCCTCAAATAGTTGTCTTTGTTTAGTTCTTGGATTACTAAAAGCAAAAAAAAAAACATTTTAGATATCATTTTACATGTTAAAATCTCAACTAGCTATGAGATTAATCTGTCTATTATTATTATTATTATTATTATTATTATTAGGGGTCCAAGCTCGAAGGGGCTGGGAACCGTCGTTTGCAAAGCAACGCGGTTCACAACTCCAGCAGAGCTGTGGAACCCTATTGTTTTCCTAAGGATTATTATTCTTCTGCCTCTAAAACCAATACTACAGCCTAAACCGTACATGGTCGTGGGGGTGCCATTTTCAGGACTGGTCCAGATCACCGCTGGGACCTCAGAAAGAAAAATTCAGCTACTTCCACCTGTAGGTGGCGCTATAGCAGAAAAAATAAATTTGCCCTTATAACTCCCAAACCGTACATCGCACATAGAAGATACACATATCTACATGTTCCCTGAGTTCAGCTGAATCTTCTGACATAAACCACACCCATTTCCGCCAGTACTTTTATGTGTGAAAAATTGCAATTTATCATAAACCTACTTTTTCTAACTTTAAATTTATCAAAATAATTTTACCAGATGAAAAATGGTTAATTGCGCAAAAATAAATTTGTGTAGCTAGCTACTTAAGTATAAACTTTGCCATATCTTGGCCAAAAAAAAGCTTTCATTGTAAAACTGTAGATTCTTGTTTGACATGACCATCTGTGGCTATGGGGCCCAGTTTTGGATCCACCCCTTGTACTAATGTGAGTAACTTCAAATTTACAGAGTGAATGTGCAATGGTTACTGGACCTCACATACCAAAAAGTACACATGCGGACCACAAGGTGGCGCTACAATGGTGAGAAACGTGTTTTGTGCCCACATTACACATTGCACAATAAAAATCCTTATATCCAAGTGTACCTTGAACTGAGCTGAATCTGATGATATAGGACACGCCCATTTTTGACAACGAAGATTTTTGTACCAAATTTCTCATTAAAATGTGCTGTCGTCAACGTAGAGCAGTTTTTGCCCATTTACTCAATCAATGTCAATGGGATATTTACAATGGACTACAGAACTTGTAGCTCAGACCTCAATATTTTCTGACATTTGCCTCGCCAACGTTATACTTTGGGGTCCGCTTTCCATAATGATTATCCAAAAGTATGAGCTTTTTTTCATGTGTCAGACATTATAGAACCTATAAAAAAATTGTATTATAATCGTATAGGCTACAATTTGTTTCAAACAAAGACAAGATAAATTCATAATTAATGTAATATACTTTTATTTAGCAGATTTAATTGTGGTGTTCTATCCTAACCAATATTTTCTATATTTCTAAGCAGATGATCTATGCTATATTCTAATAAAATGCCACTCGTTGGGGTTATTAGAATATGCTGAATCATGTGCCTGTGTATCTGGCAAACTTTATTTCCTGTTTGGAGTGTGCGGTGTTAGAATTGGTTTGTTGCTAATCTAGTACAAAATTATACTACAAAACAATACAAAACATTTTCAAGAACAAATATCTATAAAGTATACTGTCGGTAGCAGCTTAAATTAGTGACCTGACCTGAACAGTGAAAGGGAAATGGGACAAAGTTACAGAAAACATGTTACTAAATGTTTTGTAAAATTGTTTCGTTTGGACAAACATAGGTAACTCATTACTTGGTTCTGTTTTGTTTTAATGTGTAAGGCAAAGTGTACAGACAAGATGGGCAAATATACACATATTACTACAGTAAATTGCTAGAGAACCCATGCTTTTGCCGTTAAATGTTAACTTTAAGCATTGTCCCTCCGCAATTAGGACAAATTCAATCAAAGATCAGTTCATTCAAATGCGTTACATGAACTGTTGGCTGCAGTATAAAGTAGCGACCTAATCTGAACAGTGAAAGGGATATGGGATGTTTTGATTAGTGTTTAAGGCACAGTGTACAGACTAGAATGTTAGACATACATAAATGATTACATGAAATTGCTAGAGAACCCATAATTTTGCGGATCGATGTTAAATTAATCCCTGTCCCTGTACAATTAGGACAAAATAAACCAAAGATTGTTTCGTTCAAACACAGTACATGAATACTCAGCCATGGCTGTATGGTACTATGATTACCTCTGCTATCTGAAAACCTGTTTTCCGAAATACAGTTTACGGATCGACATACTATGTGGTGGTATTTCATCATCTGCTTTCTTCGTTTATAAACCCCTATGTTTTCATCTTCTCTGACATTTTGGACCATCATCAAAGCACTTCTTTCAACATTTTAAATTGTCTTTGAAATATCAGAGCACGTGCAAATTACTACAGACCTTGTATCTTGGGTGTTATGATATTTTCCAGCTTTTGCATCACAGCCATGATTCTGATGCCTTTGGTTCCGATGTCATAGTTTCTGCTTTTGTGGGCTCATCGGGATGACTTGCACCAGGGGGGACTCGCCAGGAATGGCTTGGACACCGTCAAAACTGCTTGCAATATGTCCCAACAACCAACAAACCACCTATATTGGGGCGAAGCTCTCTTACTTGGGTTAGGGTTAGCGTGATATCTCTGCACCCAAGTAACAGTGCTTAGGCTGTGCTTCGCCCCAATATAGTCCCAAGTAAATATCTGCATAGGAAATTGCCTAGTATTAATCTGCATTGCTATTTGTATTTGTTGTGAGTACGTAGGCCATAAGAAGTAATTAGGTTTTGTTTTTGTAGTTGTTGGGTCACTTTTACTCACAACATAATAACCGGCAACATAGGATTCCATTTACTATGCTAAGCTAAGCTAGCAGCGGTGCTGGTCTGGTTAATGTCTGGTTATTATTTATATTAGGTTTAGTGAAGAAAAAAATATGAAATATTTTGGTTTTTAGTGAAGTTGGTTGGATTTATGTTGTGATTTGGTGGTTTAATGTCAATCCAATCTGGAATCCCGGATGCTAGACTAACCTGGTTTGCTCCAATCTGCAACCATACTGTATCTCTTCAGTGAGGATTGTTATTTCCCAAACTACAGGAATGGGTAAACTAGAGGAGACTTTACTGTAAATAGTTCAAAACCAAAACATTTTGTAAACCAGCTAAGATTCAACCAAACAAAAAGCACTCCTGTGCCATAGTTAGTAGTTGTGTAAGCTCCCAACTTTGAAACACATGCGCCCCAACAACATGGGTTTGATGCCGTCTGTGCCCTTCCCTGTGTCTCTAAACACCTGCCTCCCTAGCCTCTGCTTATTACTGTTCTGTCAATAAAAATAATAAAAATAACACCCAAAATAAAAACTTTTTTGAAAGAGCTAAACCAGGGTTTACTAAACACTGTATTGATGGTCAAATACCCAATTTATTTGTATAATTTGCATTTTTTACAAATGAAAGAGGGTGGAGTTAGCCTCTGTTAGTGCTAACAAAAATAAGTGATTTTTTGTTCTCTATTGAAGGTTGAGATGAAGCAAAGCCCAACTCTTCGGCAATGACAAGGAAAAGCAAGGACTGGAACATCAGCGAAAGAGACTTGTACTCAGCCTAAACTTTGTTTCTTTGATATAACACTTCTAGAGTAATGAGAACTTGTCAAAATGTTCCCTTGAAATGCTTGTGAGTGATGCCATTTCAGGTCTTTTTTATTTTAGTGCACAATTTTTTTTACTATTGGGAAGAAGACAATCAGGTCTGAGGCAGAAGAAGCAGTGTAGTGAATAGCGTCAAAGGTAACTGATGAGGTTCAGCTGAGTCAGCCTAGACCAGAAAGGTGCGGGAAGCCCTTTCACACTGCTACAGTAGATACACTGCAGACCCCGACAATACTAATGTGATCAGCCTAATCAGCTTTGGCTGGGAACGGATATGGGATATTTATACCATGAGCAAAGTCCCTATCCCCCATGACTTAGTATTACGCTTTGACTAGTACTCAGTGAGCCTCAGATTTTCTTGTCTGCTCAGTGTTCTCTCTGCGTCCTCCCAGAGTCCTCTGTTTCTCCCCTTAATTCCACTCACTCTGTTTGTTCTCTCTCTCTCTCTCTCTCTCTCTCTCTCTCTCTCTCTCTCTCTCTCTCTCTCTCTC
>JACXGM010016778.1:0-20215 GCA_016801145.1 Umbra pygmaea
TGTACCTCACACTCGTTCATACAGCACACTACTGTACCTCACACCGGTACATACTGCACATTTATGTACCTCACACTGTACCTCACATTGGATCATAGAATTCAATCCTTGTAACATCACAGATTTAAATGTAGGTCTGCTGTTTTACTCAGGAAGAAATACAAGTTTGTTTTCGTGACATCAAAGTGATATGTATACAGTATATATTGATATATCTATCTATTTACACTGCTCAAAAAAGTTAAGGGAACTCTCAAATCACACATCGGGTCTCGATGACCGAAACATACTAAAGACCAAAATCTTTAGTGTGCATTATTCATTGAGAACAAGATGAGGTAAAAACGATCAATGGAAACCAAAATCATGAACAGATTGTTGGCCGGATTCAAACTCACACTGAAAATCAGTAAGTAAACAATTGAAATCACAATCTGTTTCAACTTGAGTTATATCATAATATGACTACATAGTGTGTTTTGCCCCCACATGCCTGCATGCACTTCTGACAACATCTGGGCATGCTCCTGATGAGATGGCGGATGATGACCTGGGGGATCTCCTTCCAGACCTGGATCAGGGCATCTGTGAGTTCATTGACAGTCTGTGGCAGTCTGCGGAGTTGGATGCCCTCAGGTCTGGGGAACGTGCAGTCAGTGGTATCGATGCCTTCATCATCCAGGAACTGCCTACACACTCTGGCCACATTAGGCCAGGCATTGTCCTGCACCAGCATAAGGTCTGATGATGGGTCTGAGGATTTCATCCTGGTACCTAACAGCAGTCAGGGTACTGTAGGCTAGCACGCGGTGGTCTGTGTGACCCTCCAAGGATATGCCTCCCCAGACTATCACTGACATACCGACAAACCAGTTATGCTGGATCATGTTCTCATCTGTGAAGAAAATGAGGTGCCAATGGCAGGCCTGACAATTCTGGTGTTCTCTGGCGAAAGCCAATCGGGCTGCATGGTGAGAGCGCCGTGCCACACTCATGGGGTTTGTTTGTGACAGTTTGGTCAGAAACATGCACAAAAGTAGACTGCTGGATGTCATTTTGTAGGGGTCTGGTAGTGCTCCTCCTGTTCGTCCCCGCACAAAGGAGCAGATACTAGTCCTGCTGCTGGGTTGATGCTTTTCTACAGCCAAATCCATTCCCTTTTTTCCAGGTTTTCTTGCTGTTGCCACTCTAGTGCACCTGTTGTCACTTAAATTTGCACCAAAACAGGTGACAATTATTCACAATCGCTTATGGTACCTCATTTTAATTTACTTGGCATTAATACTGTGATGATTGCATGTTCCTTTAATTTATTAGACCAGACACTTCACTGTTACATCACTGGATTTTGACTCGCTTTTGGCTTTAGAATTGCCTTTATTCTTCCTGGCATAGATTCAACAAGCTGCTGAAAACATTTCTCAGAGATTTTGTCCATATTGGCATTTTCGGCTGCACATGCATGATGCAAATCTCTTGTTTCGCCCACATCTTAAAGATGCTCGATTGGATTGAGATCTGGTGACTGTGGAGGACATTTGAGTACATTGAACTTGTCATGTTCAAGAAACCAGTTTGAGATGATGTGAACTTTGTGACATGGCACGTTATCCTGCTGGAAGTAGTTATTAGAAGATGGGTAAACTGTGGTCATAAAGGGATGAACATTGTCAGCAACAATACTCAGGTAGGCTGTGGCATTTCATCAATGGTCAATTGGTACCAAAGTGTCCCAAGAATATCCCCACACCATTAAACCACCACCACCAACCTGAACTGTTGACACAAATCAAGGTGGATCCATGCTTCTATGGTTTTTACGCCAAATTCTGACCCTATCATTTGAATGTCACAGCAGATATTGAGACTCATCAGACCAATTTTCCAAACTTCCATTGCTAAATTGTGGTGGGCCTATGCAAATTGCATCCTCAGTGTACTGTTCTTAGCTGACAGGAGTGGCACCAGTGTGGTCTTCTGCTGCTGTACCCCATCTGCTTCAAGTTTTGATGTGTTGTGCTTTCAGAGATGCTCCTCGCAGATCTTCTGCAGTGGTTATTTGTGTTACTGTTGCCTTTCTATCAGCTCAACCAGTCTGAACATTCTCCTCTGAATTCTGCCATCAACAAGGCATTTTTGCGAAGAGAACTGACGCTCACTAGATATTATCCCTTCTTTGGACCATTCTCTGCAAACCTTAGGGATGGTTTTGCAGAAAAATCCGAGTAGATCCGCACTTTCTGAAAAACTCAAACCAGCCCGTCTGGCACCCACAGCCATGCCATGTTCAATGTTCAGAACTTCAGCACATCGTCTTGACCATGTCGACATGCCTAAATGCATTGACTTACTTCCACAAGATTGGCTGATTCGATATTTGCGTTAACGCACATTTGAACAGGTGTACCTAATGAAGTGGCCGGTGAGTGTATATCACTACAGAAACCTGCCAGACAGATTCTCAAGAGACCCACGTTCAGCACAAACTGTTCCTGGTCTTGGTGGCAGAGGTCTTTAAATTAGTACCACAGTAATCTCAACTTTAATGCTAGCAGGATAATTGCAAGACTCTAATCCTATACTGAGTTCAATACATTTTAAAACCTATATGCATAAAACATTCAATTTGTCCAAAAACACCTTGTTATAGCGATAATACTCTCCAAGCATGCTAAAGGTCTATGACCCCCTAACTTCCATTGACCACAGAATGAATTTGCAGTACTGCGTGCATGTTTGTGTGTGTGCCTGTGTGAGATTTGGTGTGTCAACCCACAGTTAAGAGAGTCTGTCACCCCTGCTGACATCACATATTAGCAGGTTATTTTTGGTTGCGTGAAATATCATTGGAGGAGAAAACACAACATGACCTTTCACATTTTAATGGCACAAAGCAAAATGAGGCCATTAAGACGTGCTTGTGGTCTTCAAATGATCTCCCACCGGTTGGTTCTCCCACTGTTGCATTTGTATGCTTGTGTGTGTGTGTGTGTGTTGTGTGCATGTGTAAGTGTTGTGTTTATGTGTACGTCTGTGTGTAGTGTGTGTGTGCTTCTTGAACAGAGGACCCCTGAGGGCTAGCTGCTGAGTGCTCTGGGTTGAGTTGTTCTTCAGCATCTAAAGGACTGTACGTCTGGTCAATAATATATCCTTCTTTGAGTGCTTCTTATGGTGGAGAAAAACAACTCCCCCACCAACTTCCTCACTGATAGCGGTCCCATCTCTCTCTCACTCTCCACTCACCCCCTCTCTCTTTTCTATTTTTAACTCCCTCTCTTTCTCTCCTTTCTGTCCTCTTCTCCCTCTTTCTCTCATTCGCCACCAGCCCTCGTCTGTCTTTCTGTCAGAGGTGTGTGTCTGCGTGCGTCACGGACCAGCCTGTTTATTCCTAGCCTTCCTTCAGGCTTCTCTCCTCATCTTGACTTCTCTACAGCTTTTCTACATCAGCTCTGACGGCCCGCCATCTCTCCCACGCAGACACGCGTTATGAAATGCCGGTTCACGCCACCATACATGCTCCAACAAACACAGCAAGCCACGCATACAAACCTAAGCAAAGCAATGCATGGCCGCTAACACGTACAGCACATTGAAGGCAATGTAGTACCTGGAAACGCATCAGTTGTGCATGAACAGATGCGCTCCTGTGGAGAATGACTGGAGGAATATCATTATCTAATAGCCGGTGTGATGGATTGGGTCAATCCATTTAAACTGGCTCAATCCATTTCAATTCAATCATATCCTGACACTATTCCTTTTGATTTAGTGTACATTTTACACTGTTTATTAACTAACATTAAAATAAACATGGCTAGATTTGGCCCATTTGGCATTTTCCAACATACCATATTCCAACATACCTTTATCAACATACATATCTTTATCTCGAGCAAATGCAAGCGATTGAGCTTTGAATAATTTCAAAGCTTACAAAAGTCAAACCATAACGTCAAACTATAAAGATTCTTAAAGTGGAACGGGCAGCATTTTAACATCATGTAATTCTGTTTAAGCACACCTCCAGAAATAACAGCTCATAGGAGTTTTAGTTATTGAAAAGTGTTCTCCAGGCAGATCTGCCTTGGAGGCAGAAATTAATTGATTGGTTGGTACAAAACTGGGTATACTTTTGACTGATAATTACGACCTTTGTATAAATCACAGGATAACAGTTTAAAACTCCAGTGTGGTTAAGGTTAGGGTTAAGGTTAGGGTTAGGGTTAGGGTTAGGGTTAGGGTTAAGGTTAGGGTGAAGGTTAGGGTTAAGGTTAGGGTTAGGGTGAAGGTTAGGGTGACGGTTAGGGTGAAGGTTAGGATTAGGGTTAGGGTGAAGGTTAGGTTTAGGGTGAAGGTTAGGGTGAAGGTTAGGGTTAGGGTGAAGGTTAGGGTTAGGGTTAAGGTTAGGGTTAGGGTTAGGGTGAAGGTTTGGGTTAAGGTTATGGTTAGGGTTAAGGTTAGGGTGAAGGTTAGGTGTAAGATTAGATGTTGTCACGTCTGCTACCATGCCAGGTCGCACTGTAGGTCACACTGTATATACAGAGATTGTTTGTGTTATGGTCCTATTGCGCACTTTCAAGCTCCTTTGTTTTTCTCTATATTACAACAAATACGCACGCAGGTGCTGTCATTTATGTAATCATTAGATTTCCCTGTTAGGGCATATAATCCATCTTGGTTTAGTGAACATTGTCGAGTGTTGTTGCTGTTGCAGTTATGCACACTGTGACACCGTTATGTGGTTCTCAAGAAGCTACCTGGATTATTGAGTTGGAGGAATAATTACCTCTGTTACATGCACCTGTTTCCTAGATTTCCCTAGTGAATTTTCACAGATATGATTAGACTGAGAGCACCATGCTCAGGCATTATGCACTATTCCGATGTCATATGAGGTCCGCCGTCAGTTTTGAATCAACTAATCAAATTATTCCTGCCTCCAAGGCAGATCTGCCTGGAGAAAACTCTTCCATACCTACAACTTCTTTGAGCGACATGGTGTCCTAATAACATTTTCTGACCATTGATTACAAAGATATGGTCATTTTGAGGGTCCTTCCTTTCATATAAAGTTGCCTGGATCTACACCGTACTCCAACATTCTAAATGTATTCAATTTATTCTCCTAACAATATCTTGTATAACATAAAAAATGTAAAACCTCATGAAGAGGATTTGGATCATAACTGTTGTTTTTTATATATTTAACATATTTATGATTTTCTGTTTTCATGTCTGTAAAGTAGTTAACATGCTGTCCAACACCACTTGGAAACCCCACTAGCTAAGATTCAAACCCGCATCGCCATGGGCATGTGGGGTCCAGAGTTTAGAGCTTAGAGCGCTACACCACACTCTGGCACTCTTTAAATAATCAGTACCAGTGTGACAGTACTGCGCGTATACAGTTGTGCTCATAAGTTTGCACACCCTGGCAGACATTTTGACATTTCTGCATTGATTTGATAATATGACTGTTCATGCAAAAAATCTGACTGTAATGTAAGGATAGTAATCATATGAAGCCATACATTAATACACAGTTGTTTGGCTCCTTTTTAAACCACACTGATAACAGAAATCACTAAATTAGCCCTCTAAAAAGTTTACATATCCTTCAATGTTTAGCCTTGTTACAGACACACAAGGTGACAGACACAGGTTAAAATTGCAATTTAAGGATAATTTCCCACACCTGTAACATCTTAAATTGCAAATAATGTCTGTGTATAAATAGTCAATGAGTTTGTTAGCTCTCACGTGGATGCACTGAGCAGGCTAGATAATGAGCCATGGGGTGCAGAAAGGAACTGTCAAAAGACCTGCGTAATATGGTACTGGAACTGCATAACATTGGAAAAGTATATAAAAAGATATCCAAGGCCTTAAAATGCCAGTCGGTACTGTTCTATTGATCAAAAAAGTTTTCAGCCAAAACTGCCAGAACACTGTTTGGGATACAAAGAAAAACCCACAGGTAACATCAGGAGACATACAGGCTGCTGTGGAAAAAGATGGCGTGGTTGTTTCTAGGAGCATACTTGAACAAATATGAGCTGCATGGTGGTGTTCCAAGAAAGAAGCCTTTACTGCACCACTGCCGCAAAAAAGCTGGGTTTGGAGTGACGAGACCAAAATAGAGCTTTATGTTCACAACCATAAGCGCTATGTTTGGAGCAACCGTACATCTCAGAATTTCTCCCAAATTACATTCTCAGGAAACTATTTTGAAAACATGAATTACGTTATATGCCAACTGTAACGTTCCTCTTCCCTGAGAACTACAGCTTCTTTATCCAAGACTGCTCAGAACTACAATTCCCATAACTCAGACTCAATCACCTAAATTCTATTCACCTGCTTCACTCCACACTCCATATATTCCAGCACTTCCCAGTTCCTCTTTGCGAGGTATTGTAAGTACATTTTGTCTTCATTCTGAGAATTCTTTTGTTTGATTGTTTAACCGGTCCGACCCCTGCAATATATATTTCGTGTTTCTGCTTTTGGATAATCCTCTGTACTTTTGCCTTATAACGGACTGCCTTGTTTTTGAAAAGCCTGCCTGAGAACCTGCTTTGTGTACCGACCTCCGCCTGTCTGACTGCCTGCTTTTGTATTCCAAACACTGCCTGTCTGACTACCCTGCTTGGAAAAGGAACATTGCCTTTATAGTTACCTGCATGTTTGTGTCCTGCACATTTCTCTTCCCTGCTATTTCCTGTATAGAATATCCTGTATAAATAATAAAAAAAATTGTTTTTTACCTTCTGGAGTGATTCGTTACACCAACATATTTTGGGGTGTTTTTACATTTCAGCTGCACGTTTTGCTATTAGGCTATATTCGTACTTCTATTACGTTGCCCCTGCACATTTATTTTAGTGGGTTCTTACGAGAACATTCCACAAATTCCATACATTCCATAGCGTTCAAAATTATATTGCAGCATTCACAGTTAAGGTTAGGCATGAGAATACCAACGGTTAAGTTTAGGCATGAGGTTACTAATGGTTAAGGTTAGGCATGACGTTACTAACGGTTAAGGTTAGACATCAATCAATCAAATTTATTTATAAAGCCCTTTTTATAACAGCAGTTGTCACAAAGTGCTTTGACAGACACCCGGCCCGAGACCCCCAAAAGCAACACAAGTGATGCACAGTGGCTAGGAAAAACTCCCTAGTAGGAGGGACATGGGAAGAAATCTAGAGAGAGGCCAGACTCAAGGGGGTTTCCAGTCCTCTTCTGGCTGTACCGGGTGGGGGATCTGAAGGTACACAGCCCATTGTAATAAGGTCACTTTGTTTATCAGAGTTCAATTATTGTCCAGCAAAGAAGATATGATGGATGGACTGTGACCATAGTCTTTATGTAGCATCCATACAGTTTGGTGGTCTTGTGAAGGAAGAACTTGAAGCCGCCTGGAGATGAAAGCTGGCGTCATCAGGTGGATACGGGATCAACAACCGCAGTGACATGGGATCTAGCACAGCAGCGGGTTGGGCACAGGAATGGGACAGGAAGGAGTCAGTAGGCCACATGGTCCTGTCGCATGTTCCTAGGGTCCTCCTAGGATGAACATGACATCAGGAACATTAGAGTGGGCATACCTTGGGTCTAGTACCTTGACACAGCTCTGACCCCAAAATGAATATATAATCTGCCTCTGAGGGCAGAAAAACGCTAGTCCTCCGGCACATAAACTACATGATGTTACTGAGGTTAAGGAGATAACATTACAAACAAATGGACAATCGCCTGTCTGCATCACGCAGCAATGTAGAACAAAACACCCACAAAGTGTCCATGTGGATTTGAACTCACAAACGCTGGCATGAAAGTTGCATATTTATATGCCCATCCACCATCCCAGACCTCCACCCTAGCTACGTCATGATCTTCATATGTTCATAATTAACATTATTCGAGTGTTAAATTTAGTTCCCTACGAAAGTAAGTGATCCTCTCATACATTCATATTTCACATATTTTGTTTTTACAAAATAGTTCCCTCAGAACGTATTTCATCTGATTTTGTGCTTGGAGAGGGGTCAGCAAGGAAATTAATAACATTTCTACTATGAAGCATGGTGGTGGCTCACTAATGTTTTGGGAGTGTGTGTGCTCTAAAGGCACTGGGAACTTTGTGAAGATTGAATGCAAGATGAATGCAGCATGGTATCGGACAATACTGGCAGACAATTTGCATTTTTCTGCACAAAAGATGTGCATGGGATGCTCTTGGACTTACCAGCACAACAATGACCCTATGCACAAGGTAAAGTTGACCCTCCAGTGGTTACAGCAGAAAAACTGGAAGGTTCTGGAGTGGCCATCACACTCCTGACCATCAGTCTCCTGACCTTAATATCATTGAGCCACTCTGGGGAGATCTCAAATTTGCGGTAAATGCAAGATGACCAAAGACCTTGCATAACCTAGAGGCATTTCGCCAAGACGAATGGGCAGCTACAACACCTGCAAGAATTCAGGGCCTCATAGACAACAATCACAGACATTTGCACGCTGTCATTGATGCAAAAGGGGGCAATACAGGGTATTGAGAACTGAGGGTATGCAGACTTTTGATCATGGGTCCGTTCATTATTTTCTTCGGTGCAATATTTTGTTTTATGATTGTGCCATTCTGTTATAATATGACTCCCATCAACAATAAAAAGTTGTGCCAGCTCAGCCATGTTTTCTTAAAAAATTGTATATCTAATTTTAATTCTCCAGGGGTATGCTAACTTTTAATCACAGCTGTAAACTGTTTTGAACTAGACCCCAGTATGAATCAAACTCACAATATTGGTAGCGCAAGTGCTTCTAACCAGCTACAAATAGGGAGGCCCATTTGTTCCAATCGATAAACAGAAAAGGTTTCACTTTATTTGGATAGTCAAAATGACCATCTGCAGATGCTCTACAGGTATTCAAACTATAAAAAACTACTAAAAAACATAGTTAATGTTTTCTAAGTTTAAGGTTAGGGTTTGAATTACGGTTAGGCAAAGGGTTGGGAAAATGGTTAAGTTTAGGGATTGGATGAGGTTTAAAGCAGAGAGTAGAACGGCACTGGAGACAGGGGGAGAGAGAGAGCAAGGAAGCGAGCGGCCTTCATCGCTAATCCCTTCAGCTTCACAAAACAACTGCTCGGGGACAAGCGCAGTGGTCGGCTTGAGTGCTCAACAGAAGAATTGAATGGCTTCCTCCAGGACACAGTGAGCGATCCCCTGAGAGAGCAAGCGTTGGAGCCTAACAAAGCTCTCATCAGCCCCACCCCCCCAACAACAGAGTTCAACCTGAGGGAGCCAAGTTTGAAGGAGGTTTGAGGAGATCATTAAGGCAGCTTGCTCAGAATCTACCCCAGGCCCCAGTGGTGTACCTTATTTGGTCTACAAGCGTTGCCCAGAGCTTCTCCGGCACCCATGGAAGATCTTGAAGGTGATTTGGCAAAGAGGAAGAGTTGCGGACCTGTGGAGGTGTGCTGAGGGAGTGTGGATCCCCAAAGAGAAAAACTCAAACAATATAAACCAGTTTCGATCCATCTCACTACTAAGTGTTGAAGGGAAGGTGTTTTTCAGCATCGTGTCACGAAGACTGACAGAGTTTTGTTAGTAATTATATTCTATATAATCATGTTTAAATACAGTTTGAACAGTTTAGAAGGGTATTACTAGATGAGAGAGTTATAAGGCTATACTTGAGGCCTGTTACAGACAGGGAGAATGTTCAGGGTCAAGATAAGACTTTCCTTTAGGAGAGGAGAAGAAGGAAGCGAGGCCAAACGATGACGTAGGAGAGAGAGAACCCTTACAGTTCGTATACTATAACATCAGAATAAGCATTAGCTTATGTCTTAGGACTTATAAGTTATAACTCTGTTATATATTAGACAGCTTATAACTATATGAACTATTGTAGGTTAGACTGTAATTCCATCACAGGTCTAATACATGTAGATGCCATTCAGACTAATAGAACAGGACATTTTACTGACAGGACGTTTAGACAGATAGGGGTTACTGAGTTATTCAGAAAGGAGTACACTTCGTAGTATGGACACTCTAGGTTAGGAGCAGTGGCCTTTACATTAAGAGATAGTAACCTACGTAGATAAGAGGTTGAGGTGACCAGCACATGTTCTCAACATGAGACAGCCACGGGTCTGAGGAGATAGGGGTCTCCTTCTAGAAGGTATGTGCAACAACAATGTAAAGGCTATATAAGCCAGATCCATTTTTCAGAACCCGTCTTGATGCCTTGTTATGATGACCCTGTTTCCGTAACGAGAAGTACTTAATTAAACATTCTATTATCTACCACAAGCTGACTCCTGAAACTATCATTTCAACGAAGATCTTACCCAAGCCTGAATTTAACACTTATCAGTTTCTTCTCAAGAACAACTACATTGACCCCTCAGTGCAGAAGGGGGGGGATTCCTGGAGCTCCTGGCTGCTTGGAATACACTGGTGTAGTTACACAACTCATTAGTGAACACACTGGTGTAGTTACACAACTTATTAGTGAACACACTGGTGTAGTTACACAACTTATTAGTGAACACACTGGTGTAGTTACACAACTCATTAGTGAACACACTGGTGTAGTTACACAACTCATTAGTGAACACACTGGTGTAGTTACACAACTTATCAGAGAGGCTCCTGAGAACAGAGGTGAACTAGTTATCTTGTGGTTGGACCTGGCCCATGCCTATGGGTCCATACCACACAAGCTGGTCGAGCTCGCTTTACACCTCCATCATGTTCCTAGTAAGATTAAGGACCTAATCCTGGATTATTATAATAAATTCAGTATGCGGGTCACTTCTGGGTCAGGAACATCAGACTGGCATCGCATTGGTAGAGGAATAATAACAGGCTGTACTATCTCTGTTATTCTTTTCGCTCTTGCCATGAACATGGTTGTCAAGTCAGCTGAGGTGGAATGCAGAGGGCCCCTAACCAAGTCAGGTGTACGACAGCCCCCTATAAGAGCCTATATGGTGGACCTTACCATCACAACAACATCGGTCCCAGGTAGCAGGTGGATCCTTCAAGGACTTGAGAGACTCATCACCTGGGCAAGGATGAGTTTTAAGCCATCAATGTCAAGGTCCATGGTGCTGATGAGGGGTAAAGTGGTGGACAGGTTCCATTTTTCCATCTCAGGAACTGTCATCCCAACAATCACGGAGCAACCTGTCAAGAGATTGGGGAAGCTCTTTGACGCCAGCCTGAAGTACAACAAAGAACTTGGAGCTTGGCTCACCAAGGTTGACAATTCTGGTCTACCTGGTAGATTTAAAGCCTGGATCTACCAAAATTCCATCCTGCCCTGAGTCCTGTGGCCCTTGCTAGTCTATACAGTCTCCTGCCCCAAGTCCTGTGGCCCCTGCTGGTCTATGCAGACCCAATGACAACAGTTGAGTCCCTAGAAAGAAAGATCAGTGGCTTTCTCCTGAAGTGGCTTGGTCTTACACGCAGTCTTACCAGCACTGCATTGTATGGGATGGGTAACATCCTCCAACTGCCCTTCAGTGGCCTCACTGAAGAATTCATGGTGGTACGTACCAGAGAAGCCCTACAGTACAGGGACTCCATGGAATGCAAGGTGTCACAAGCCGGCATTGAGGTGAGGACAGGAAGGAAATGGAAGCAGTGGAGGAGGCAGAGTCACGCCTGATACAAAAGGCACTGGTGGGCACAATGGCGACAGGCAGAGCGGGCCTAGGCTACTTCCCAAGGACATCAGCCTCACAACCATTACGCGGACGTTGTCCAAACACAGAGTGCGGATGAAGCAGCTCTACACTGTTCCCTTTGAGTGGAACAGTGAGAGAGTCAAGGAGATACAACGACAGTATGTCCAGGTATAGTTTATATTCAATTCATTTTCCAGTTCTATAAGCTTTGCACTTTGCAAGCAGGTAAACTACACAGTAATAGGTTACAGTACAGTATGGTATACAGTAATTACATGATTTACATTAACTTTGTTTCAGAGAGTTATGGAATTGGAGGCCAACCAGGCCCCTCATGAAATCATATACATAGATGAGGCAGGATTCAATCTGGCCAAAAGGCGTCGAAGTGGACGAAATATAATTGGAAAAAGGGCCACAGTTGATGTACCAGGACAGAGAGGGGCAAACATTACCATGTGTGCGGCAATTGCAAATGCAGGATTACTCCTTCAGAGATGTCAGGTTGGACCCTATAATACAGAGCGCATCCTTGCCTTTCTCAATGATCTCCACCAGTGCCTAGATCAGGAGGGTGAAAACATGAGGACCTTTGTAATTACCTGGGACAATGTGGCTTTCCATCATTCGCAAGTAATAACAACATGGTTTGAAGTCCACCCAAGACTGGTAAGTCTCTTCCTTCCACCTTATTCACCTTTCCTCAACCCCATAGAGTTATTTTATGCATGGAGGTGGAAGGTTTATGACCATCAGCCACATGACCAGATGTCCCTCCTTGAAGCCATGGATGCTGGCTGCAGGTGTAAGGGTTCCGCATTCAGGTCCTGTTGCATCCACACATGATACTGGTATCTTCTCTCTTCCCCCCACACACGAACACAGCACACATACCAGATCAAGCTCAGCAAATACCAGCACCTCACTTCCCACCACACATGAATGCAGCACACGCCACAGGTCACAATCACCAGAATACTGACACCTGCAGCCTATTATCACAAGATAAATACTAGCCACTCACTGATCCTCCTTTGCAAGGTATTGTTTCCCTAGTGATTCTGCTGAGCGTTTTGTATATCAAGTGTTTGGATATCCTGTGTATTGACCCTATTCTGTTTTCCTGCTTTTTGAGATTTGCCTGCTGTTTTGTACCTGTGCCAGTGACTACCTGTGTTGACCCGTTTGCCTGTGACCTCACTACCCTCTGGATCCTGCTATTGTACTTCTGCCTGTGCTTCCTGGTATGACCCCAGCCTCCTGACCTCGCCTCGCCTGGTTCTGTGTACTTTTGCCTTGTTCTTGGATACAGTCTTTATATTGTATTGTATTGTATTGTATTAAATTCTATTAAACACATTGTATTCTACCTAACGGAGTCAAGTCGTTACAGAATACCTCGCCAACAAACAAAATGGATCCAACGAAGCTACGCCAATGGCTTCTACAACAGGAGGCCCGGATTGAGGAATTGGGCGAGCTGCTTCAACAGACCAGACTAACAACCCCCGCGCCTACTATACAGGTGCAACCAATGCCACCTCCATCCATCGCTATGCCTGGTAAATATGATGGCTCCCCGGGGTTATGCAAGGGTTTTTTAATGCAGTGTACTGTGTACATTAACCACCATTTCTCCCAGTTTACGGAGGATCAACAAAGGGTGGATTTCATCATATCACTGTTGACAAGGAAAGCCTTGAAATGGGCTACAGCAGTTTGGTCTGCCCACAGTCCCGAAGTGAGATCAGAACACGCCTTTACCACCCTTTTTAAGGAAGTATTTGATCACCCCGTTTCAGGAGGTACCGCAGGTGATTCACTATGTGAGATGAGACAGGGTCAACACACTGCTGCTGAATACGCCCTTGCCTTTAGAACTATAGCCGCAGGTAGTGGTTGGAGCGAACCCGCTCTGCTTACAGTTTACCGGAGGGGTTTAACCAATGAGCTACAAACTGAGTTGGCCTGCAGGGGGGATATAACAGACCTATCCAAGTTTATCTCCATGTCTATAGCGGTGGATAACCTTTTGAGGAATAAACTCACTAAACCACCCACTTTACGAGCTCTGCAGGTTTTGGAACCCAATTCTAGGAAGACACCAGAAGAGGAGCCAAGGCGAATGGGGTGGTCGCCTCTTACAGAGTCGGACAGACAACGACTACAAGACGGTCTCTGTTTCTACTGTGGCGCGGGAGACCACTTCATAAGCCACTGCCCCAGATGTCCCTCCTCCACCAGCACCAGCGCCAGACCTACAACTTCTACAGTCCGGGTAGGCCGACTTTCACCTGTATCTGTATCGAACAAACAGCTGAATTTACCTGTTACCATTAAATGGAGGGATTGTAGTTTTAGCACTATGGGACTGATTGACTCCGGGGCAGCAGGCAATTTTTTAGACTGCTCGATGGCTCAAACATTAGGCATTAAGCTACTTGAATTATCTTCTCCGTT
Organism: Umbra pygmaea; assembly: GCA_016801145.1. Lineage (NCBI taxonomy): Eukaryota > Metazoa > Chordata > Actinopteri > Esociformes > Umbridae > Umbra > Umbra pygmaea. The sequence goes on from JACXGM010016778.1 coordinate 14,177, forward strand.
AAAGATTAATTCCTTAGGTGGGCAACCTTTAGGATCAGGTTACGTAACCCATATGACCGAACCAGTGTCCATGCATGTGGGATTGTTACACAAAATCCAGTTCCTGGTTTTATCCTGTACTCGAGAGCCATTAGTGTTGGGATATCCATGGTTAAGCTTGCATGACCCTGACTTATCCTGGAGAACCGGGGAATTGACGGCCTGGAGTGATTATTGTCATAAACACTGTTTAACGGTCCCCTGCAGAGCCACTTCGGTGGAAGAATGTACCCCTACAGGTCCTATCTACGTGCCACCACAATATGAAGCGTTTGCCCAAGTGTTTTCTAAGGAAAAAGCTACCGACCTTCCACCGCATCGACCCTGGGACTGTTCCATAGTACTCATATCAGATGCCAGCTTTCCTAAAGGTAGGATCTATCCATTGTCGCTACCAGAGAAAGAAGCTTTGAATACTTACATAAAGGAATCATTAAGTCAAGGGTTCATTCGACCATCAACCTCACCAGTGGCCTGTAGTTTTTTCTTTATTGAAAAGAAAGATGGAGGATTGAGGCCGTGTATAGACTACAGGCCTTTGAATGACGTCACAGTCAAGCACAGCTATCCACTACCTTTGATTCCTGCTACATTAGAACAAGTAGGCTAGGCAGCTGTATATACAAAATTAGACTTAAGAAGTGCCTACAATTTGGTTCGAATAAAGGAAGGAGACGAATGGAAAACTGCTTTTATCACTCACCAAGGACATTACGAGTATTTAGTTATGCCTTACAGACTCTCAAACGCTGCAGCTGTATTTCCGTCTTTCATGAATGACATTTTTAGGGAGATGCTGGGGGTCTTTGTTGTAGCCTATATAGACGACATCCTCATCTATACGAACTCCATGTCTGAACACATTCTTCATGTCCAAAGGGTGCTACGACGCTTGCAGGATCATAACTTATATGTCAAAGCAGAAAAGAGTGAATTTCACGTAACTACTGTGTCGTTTCTAGGCTTTGTATTGACCCCTGGTGGAGTGAGCATGGATAACACTAAGGTCACCGCAGTGAAGGAGTGGCCCCAACCACGTACGGTGAAGGACTTACAAAGATTCTTAGGGTTTGGAAATTTTTATCGTAAATTTGTACGAAAATTACAGTTCCATAGCCGCCCCTCTTCACGCTTTGAAGTCACAAGGGGTCAAAATTACCCTGGACAGCTACTGCCATGGATGCCTTTCAGGCTTTAAAGGTCAGTTTCACTTCAGCGCCTATTTTATGCCATCCTGATCCTGAGGTACCATTTACGGTTGAGGTAGATGCATCTGATGTGGGGGTGGGGGCGGTGCTGTCACAACGACAGGGAAAGTCCGCCCACTTACATCCCTGTGCCTATTTTTCGCGTAAACTTACTCCAGCGGAAAGGAATTATGATGTGGGGAGTAGGGAATTGTTGGCCATAAAATTGGCCCTTGAAGAATGGAGGCATTGGTTGGAGGGCGCCAAACACCCGTTTGTAGTTTTGACTGACCATAGAAATCTGGAATACCTTAAACATGCCAAGAGATTAACGGCCCACCAAGCAATGTACTCACTACTAAATTCTGTGCTTGTTTCACCTTGCCATGTTAAAATGTAGGCACTTACTGTAAGTATTTCTGAATAAGAGCAGCAGACAAATGACTAAAATGTAACAAAATAATGTCATTCACACTGGTACACCTGTGTCCACATCACATCTTTGTTCTATGTATCCATAGAACCAGGTCAATTGTTCTATACATTATTCCACTGTCATTCACACTGGTACACCTGTGTCCACATCACATCTTTGTTCTATGTATCCATAGAACCAGGTCAATTGTTCTATACATTATTCCACTGTCATTCACACTGGTACACCTGTGTCCACATTACATCTTTGTGCTATATATCCATAGAACCAGGTCTATTATTCTATATGTTAGTCCACTGTCATTCACACTGGTACACCTGTGTCCACATTACATCTTTGTGCTATATATCCATAGAACCAGGTCTATTATTCTATATGTTAGTCCACTGTCATTCACACTGGTCCACCCGTGGCCACATTACGTCTTTGTTCTATGTATCCATAGAGCCAGGTCTGTTGTTCTATATATTAGTCACCTCCTTAGTCAGAAATTGGTTAAAAGAAAATCTTTGGAATGTCAAAGTCTTTACCAGTAAGATAGAAGTACTACACAAGAACATATGGCTACAGTACTTGTGTTTGGCTTTGTCTTTGACTTGTCCTTTAGACAGAGCACAGGACTCAGCTGGATGCATTAATTACATATTGTATGCCCAGCTGTAGGCACTGTGACTGCCTGCAGTGATCGACTTCTTCTAACGCACATCAAATCTAATTGCAATATCGTTAACCTTTAGGTTGCCAGTCTGTCAACTTTAATGTTTTAGGAAAGAGTTGTGTAATTTATTTTTTACCTTTCACACCATTCATACTTGACATGACCCCAGAGTGCGCTGAAAGCCTATTATAATTAAAACATTTGGTTTTTCCACCTGTAAAGCAGGAGTGTAACGCACACCGGGACCAGGGGGTCTGTTCAGCAATCAGCATCCCCAGAATATTGATGGAGGACTTGCTTTTGGAATAGATGGACATTATTTACATGGTTGTGTTTACCTTCAGACAGATGCTTAGACGCACTGTACCTATGTTGTTCACGGCAGGAGTTTAGCTGTCTCTATGTGCCTTAATTACGCACACAGGTGTATTTCATTGGTGTACTTAGGACGGGTATATAGGTCAGGGGAGGCATGACTTAGGTTGTCGATTATTGATTCCTGTATGCTGTACGTTGTTCTTGCATACTCCTGTTCCTACTACCTGTGATATTGTTTATACATTATTAAATTCCTCCGTATCCTGCAGTTGGTTCCTTCACCCTTATTACACTTTACAAGGAGTAGAGACACTAACGGAGATAGAAGCCGCACAGTCTGTAAAGACCTTCATGTTCAACGTGTTTAAAATATTAGTTGTTTCTTCCTTTTAATGGTATATTCCATAATGTTTCCTTAATGTCTGCCTAAAGTTTCCAACATTAGACACAAGAACAATCCAATATTCATATGTAACTCTGTTTTTTTATTACATGTATTATGTAATCTGTAGTATGTAGTACAATATGCTATTCTCTGTAGTTGCATACAGTCTTTAATTATTGTTAGATAGCAACACAGTGAGTGCATACATATTCGTAATGATACCACCATGGGATTTGAACCCACCACCCTGGTGTTATTTGCACCGTGCTGTTGTTCTGGCATGTTCCCAGACCTTTAAGCATAGCAGTAGATGTATGTTGGGACATCTGGATCATTCTACTGATGTACAGATATTCTACTCACAGCCTGCTACTACCTAAAATATGCAAAACATTCTATATGCAGATACATGTTTGAATGCCTTTGAGGGAGGACGTTTTTAATAAGGAGCGGAGAGGTGGTAATGAGAGATGTATGTCTCCTTTCGGTGATCATCCTTCATAGCGACTTGTGTTCTTCAAATATCTAGCTTTCAAAAGAGGAATCTACTTGATCTAAATGACTGTCTCTCTAGTTTTACATCTCATCTGGCTCAATAACTAACCCTCATTTTTATTCCTCTCTTTTCTCCCTCTTTCTGTCTGTCGGAAAGCTGTCCTTTTAAAGCTGTAATTAACCAGGGATCTATAGTTATCAATCAAGCAATCAATCAAATGTATTTTATATAAAATGTGTAAAAATAACACATGCTGATATATGGTACCAGTCAATTGTTTGGACAAACCTACCCTTTCATGGGTTGCTATTCATTTTTACTATTTTATACATTGTAGAAAAATAGTGAAGATGTCAAAACTATGAAATAACAACATATGGATTTATATATTAACCAGAAAAATTTTAAATGTGAAAATATATTTTATATATTTTCTGTCTACATGCATTGAATTGCTACCACGTGATTGGCTGATAAGATATTTGGGTGAATGAGCAGTTGAACAGGTATACCTATTGAAGTGGCCAGTGAGTGTAATATGTAATGAAAATGCTAAAGTAATATGTTCTGCTTCATATTGATGTTAACATTATCACCCTGAGGAGTTGATATTGACACATTGATGTTTGCGTTTGAGTCCTTTATTAGACATACTTATTGACACTGAACAATATTAGTAAAATGTACCTGGGAGGTTGTCCCACCTGCTGTAGCTATTACAGCAGGTGGGACAACCTCCCAGGTACATTTTACTAATATTGTTCAGTACCGCAAATGTGAGTTGACATGTTCTTGGATTAGGACCTGAAAATAACAAAGTTTTGTCCAGGCTCATGCCAAGGATCATTGGTTCAATTGGAGTTTCTCTCAGAAGAGGAGCAGTCGTGTCCTGTCAAGCTTTAGCTTAATGTGCTTCAGATTAACCGAACCAGTGACAGACCATGTTAAAAAACACAGTAGGAGTTGCTAGTTCAGATTTTTTCCAGTTTACACATCTGTGGATTTTGAAATCAAGGCCAGGACCGATGGAACCAGTTTCAATGTCTTTCCAGTCGGCAAAAAGGAATGTTTATTAGGGATCCACTAAATCAAGTTAAGCAAGAAAAAATATTTTTTAAGGAATGGCAAGGAGAGTGGTGTAATATTCTGTGACAAAACAAAAGCATCAAAACTCAGCTATATTTCACCAGTGCCTCTATCTTAAATAAGCATGACAATTCCACAAAGACATACATTTAATTAATTGTTTTCCAACTACACACCACAACAGTTTATAGAAAGGCAAATGGTTATAGATATTTTCAGGGCTGCCGACAGGAATCTCTGGGCCCGAGACAAACTCCACATTTAGGGCCCCCCGCTAAAAAAAATTACTGTGCAAAAACAAAATTCTGGGCCCTCCTCAGGACTGGGCCCGGGACAACATACCCGGTTGTCCCCCCCTGTCAGCTGCCCTGGATATGGTTGCATGACCAATATCAAATTCAGTTTTTTTATTGCACGCCAATGTGACATAAATGATGTAGATCCACTCTTTTTTTTCAGCGCTGCTCGACAAAGCGGAAACAGGAAGCAAGGACGAGTTCAAGGGCCACAGTAAATGATTCATATTTACACAGTTAATGGTTCATAATAAAACAGTAAATGGTTCGTAACAACATAGTTAAGTTGGTAGCCTCTCCTCAGTTGCTACACCGCTGTTCAGGAGAAGACTGCAACTAGTGTCGCGAGCACCAGCACGAGTATAAATATTTACGGCGCTTCCATGATGTCACATTGTGGCGTGACAGGTCAGCAACTGCAAGTATCCTAAGGCCTTCAACGATGCGTGTCAGGTTCATGCCTCTGTCAAGGGAGGGAGGTTACTCTGAATATGTTTGTGTTTCGGTTGAGATGTATATTCTCAGTCTTGTAGTAGCCAGAAGTTACGCCGGGGCTGGATATTTCAACAAGACAATGACCCAAAACACTGCTCAAAATCTACTCAACAACAAGTGCAATGTTCTGGAATGACCATCCCAGTCCCCAGACCTGAATATCCTTGAATATCTGTGGGGTGATTTGAAGCGGGCTGTCCATGCTCGGCAACCATCAAACCTAACTAAACTGGAGATGTTTTGTAAGGAGGAATGGTCCAAAATACCTTCATCCAGAATCCAGACACTCATAACAGTTATTTCTGCTAAAGGAGGCTCAACTAAATATTGATGTGATATTTCTGTTGGGGTGCCCAGATTTCTAATTGAATTTTGATGCAAATTGCACATTTTCTGTTCATCCAATAAGCTAAATTTCAATACTGAAATATTACTGTGTGCTTTTGTAGTTATGGGAATTTGAGAGAATATTATACCATTAATATGCACAATAAATTAACATTAATAAACGATATATTCCCTTGTCCCTTAATTATTGTTCTGAGTTAAAACAGGTAATAATGGCTTAATAGAAAGTGTGGAGAATGATCTTATTGATCTTAATTTCCTCGTAGATACATAATATCTATAAATCTGACTCCAT
>JACXGM010016779.1:0-20215 GCA_016801145.1 Umbra pygmaea
ATCAATAAGACATTATTAGTGTCCATTAGGAAGTTCAATCCATTGTTTATGGCCTGACCAGCCGCGGGAAAACCGTTACTCTGAGTGACGCGGTGCGTGAGTTTTAAAATAGTAGTTTTTGACAATCAAGTGCCACCCCAAATAAAAGACTGGCCCAAGCTGGCCCCCCCAGAAATAATGTCCTGGCTACGCCCCTGCCAGCAGTGTTTAGATAAAATGTGGATTAAAAAAAATATGTACCATTTTGTAATGTCTATTTAAAATGTAACTTTTTCAAAAACTAGAAGAAAAAAACCAAAACTATGTTTTAGAACAAGTAAATGTTAGGAATTAGCATAATGGATCCAGGGATAGAAAACGAAACAAAATACAAACAATGATAGAATATCAAAATTGACATTTCACAATATCTAACTAGCAACAAATACATGTTATGGACAAAATAATGTTTTTTCAGAAATTGGTTACTGATATATTGTCCCTGTAATATTCCTGTGTTCAGTAAAAACATATATACAAAAACATTATTTACAAATATACGTAAAATTTGGGCCAACAGGAATAATGAATGGAACGTTACATAGTGAAGCTTTAAAGAGGCATTTTAATTTGCAGCATGGCAAAGAGCCCCTGCTTTTAAACAGGGAATGAGCATCTTATCAGTCTGCTTGAAAACCAGTTTGGATTTACATCTAGTTTTCGTATGAAGACGGCTTTAACTGATTGATTTAGGGCCCTAATATTTAATAATTTAACTCCTCATATCTCATATTTTGTATATACAGTAAATATATCCGGTTTACTTCATTTAGTTTAACATTTAAATTAAAGTAAAATAGTGTTTGTTCACAAGATTTAAAAATGCGTTCTGCTGGTGTAGGTAATGCCATGAACAAGGTAAATTGTGAGATCCCCATAGAAAAGATGCAATAAAGCAGTTAATACCAGTCCATCCAAACAATGGAAATTTCATGGAAAGGCACCAGGGAAAGATGCAAAACCATGTGGATCTCCCAATTTGCTCTCAGCAAAATTTGCCTATATTTAGGCTGTTACTTGTATGTGCACTTGATGCTTGTACAAATGTCAACCCCAATACATGTTCATGTTATCATCAAAAAATGGTTCTACAACCAATGACTTCTATATGCTAGCTATGTTAACAGCTGATTCAAATGGGCACGTACTACATGTAGCCATTAGCAATCACTTTTCTCAATCTTAAAAAGGCCATTTCAATATTGTAAGCAGCAAATAATTAAATGTCAAATCAGATTTTTAATAATTGTGAGCCTATTTTAGTAAAAAAAAATCATAAAGGAATTGACAAATACATTTGGAATCAAAATTATTCAAACCGACTGAAAATCAGGTTTATTGTCAAAATTGTCAAATCCCACCAGAGATTTTCTATGGGGTTCAAGTCAGGTGACTGTGATGGCCACTGTAGAATCTTCCAGGACGTCTTCTGCAACCAAACCTTGGTAAAATTTTAGGTATGCTTGTGATCATTGTCCTGTTGGAAGGTCCAATGACACCCAAAATTCAGCTTCTTCACATAAATATTTCTTTTAGGATTTTTACTAATACTTCAATGAATCCATCTTGCTTTCCACGCACTGCAGGTTTCCTGGCCAGAGGATGCATAGCAGCCCCAGAGCATCACTGAGCCACCACATACTTGACTGTGGCCAATGTGTTGTTTTCAGCATGTGCTTCAACCCTCTTACTCCAGACATACCGTTGATCCATCCTGCTGAAAGTTCCTGTTTTAATTGTATCCCAAAACCTCTGTGGCTTCTTCATATGGTTTTGAGCATATTGGAGCCGACTTTTCTTGTACTTTTGGGTCAGTAGTGTTGTACGTTTTAGAGTTTTGATTTGTTCACCGCAAACAACTGACAGTCTGTACATTTTGACAATAAAGCTGATATGCAATGGGGGTTGAATAACTTTGATTGCAACCATATTCACCTTGTTAGTTTACAGTTTTTGAGTGCGTGCCAATGACATAATCTTTCTGTTTTCCCCCACAAAGGGCGTGTTTTTTAATATCCTATCTGTTTTGCAAATTTTTCGGGCAAAATTACTAGAAGCAAGACCTGTAAATGATTTTCAAAGAACATCAACTTCTACAGTGCATTTATCATACCGGTAATTGGGTTGTATTTAATCCAGCTAGATTTAAAAAATTATCAACATCTAAGGATGGGAACACACAGCGATTCTATATTTAAAACTAAAACTTAAGTAATCTAAAATGGCAAGAAAATGCATGTGAACCCTTCAGCACTTCCTGTATTTCTGTGATGTAGATGAAGATCAGAAATTATTTTGACCAAATTTATGCAGAATCATAAGTGTTTACATATATTTTCTTGCCCCAGTATAATTTCAATTTTGCCAAAATCCATATCAAGGGTTTGCATATCAAGAGGGGCAGAAGTAATATTTTGGCCATATATGAGTTCTATATATCAAATGAAAACTATCAATGAGATCTATTCAGTGTCAAAAAGGACACAACTGAAATCCTGACCAATAAACAATAAAACAACACATTTTACAGACCTAAGTAAAAAATGAATATATATTGTTTTTGCTTTTCCTCATGTTTTGCATTTCGTCCCAACATGTAAGGGTACCAAAATAATTTTGACAATCAGTTTCACATCTATGCTTCCATACACATCTCTCTGTTATTAGGAAAGGTATATTTTTTACATCTTTAGTGCCAATGCCTAGTCTTGATTGTAAGGCTTTGCATTTGTTGTGGGTTGCTGGTGTCTGATAACACAAGCACAAAAGAAGTGTCAATGTAATCATAACTCAGAAACAGCTGTATGCCAACATTTTGGCACCTTAGGTTCGGGACAAATTAGGTGAAGTACCTATGCAGCAAATTAGGTTGACATATTTCAGCAAATTTAAAACTATTAGTAATATTTTATCCTAAACTCACCAGATTAAATATATTTGACAGTTAACATGGCATGTGAAAACATTTGGGAACCCTTCCAGTTGATCAGCTAGTATGTTTTGTGAGGTATCAGCAGTTAATTGACTTCCTAGGCCTCAATTAAAATCAGGAGATGGCAATTTCAGAGCTTAATAAAACTAACTGAACCTCTCAGGATTTTCAACACACTTGGGCTCCTCTAGGAAGTTGACAAAGCAGGGAAAGCTATAACAAGATATCTTAAATCATATTCAGGAATGCAATGCAAATCCCAAATATAACTACAAAAGACCTGCAGGAACGTTTGGCACGCACAGAAGTAGTGGTCTGCCTGATCAAGTGACGTTCTTCGCTATCACAGTCAGAAAACCAACAGATGGTCTGCTTGGGGATTCATGCATGAGAAATGTGAGAGTGTTTGATCTGGGTCAAATTCGTGTGTCACAGTCAATATGTGATACTTGGCAGCCTTGGAAATTGAGCTATTTGGCTATAATCACCAAATGTGTTTTGGCAGAAAAAAAGGGAACTATTAATTCTAACAAATATCAACAAATCAAAGCTAATGTCTCACAGTCAGTGAAGAAACTGAAGCTGAAAAGATGATTAATATTTCAACAAACAATGATCCAAAACATCCCTGAAATTCAACCATAAACCACTTCAAGAAGATTAAGGTTTTGGAATGGGCAATCGTTTCCCCAGACTCTTAATAGTATTTAAAATATGTGGGTTAGTAGTTACTATACCCATCCACAATGCACAGTTACAATTTACAGTAATCTGTTTATATTTCAAATGTAACCTACCCAACCCTGTCAGCCACTATGCATATCAATGCAGCTAGGCAAAGCTACTATCCTAGTCTTCATAAACACAACCTGGAAATAGGGGCGGACTGAAACAATAATTCAGGCCGGGAATATGACTCCATCGCAGGCCACCCATGTAAACCACCAGATTTCTAATTCTGTAGGCTAACACTATTTGTTGATGTAATGGGTACCAAACTAGTGATAAATGTGGCCTCTATGTTTATCTGGTAAGAAAGTTACGCACATTATTAAATACATTTGTGACTGACTAACAAGTAGATTATCTGAACACTGTGTTTTTAGTCTTCTGACAAAAATATTTATTTTTGTCATTTTGAACAGTTAAATGTTAGTTATTATGAGTTTAAAGCTCAAAACATTTCAGTATTGTTTCAGCCACCTATGTTTGTTTTTCTTGTGTTAAATTGTCCACACAAATGTGTTAACATGCATTGCACATCAACATTTTTTATATACACTGAGGAGCCAAAACATTATGACCGGTGAAGCAAATAACATTTCCTAACAATGGCAGATGTCAAGGTCTGGTTAGATTAGATGGTAAGCAAACCATCAGTTCTCATAGTCAATGTGTTGGATGCAGGAGAAATGGGCAGGAGTAACTGAGTGAGTAAACTTGAGTGACTTTGACAAGGGCCAAATTGTTATGGCCAGACGACTGGGTCAGAGCATCTCTGAAACGGCAAGGCTTGTGGGGGTCTCCCGGTCAGCAGTGGTGACTATCTACAGACAGTGGTCTTATGAGGGACAGGAGGTGTTAGGCACCCAGGGCTCATCAATGCATAAGAGTGATCATCAATGCACCTCTGAACACTGTTTACTCTTGACACATGATAGACCAATCTATGCTAAAATAAATTAGTAACTCCTTTGAAACTTGTATTTGCAGTGTTTATTTTCATATAAATAATTGTTTGTTTTCTTGTCATAATATTTAATTCCATAGTTGAACTTCTCAGTTATTTTGGATATTTTAATCCTCATTTGGAAACATCAACACTATGAAAATCCTGTTAAGAGAATTCTAGAAGAAAGACTTGCTGAATTGGTTGCTATCAAAGACAGTATATGAATGGACCGACAGAGGCCATTCATTCCTATGGAGAGCAAGTGAAGCCAATTAGAAGCACTTTTTAGGTGATAGCTGAGCGTACTGCGCAGCCTCAAGCTGAGCTTGATGACGTAGATGTGACGTGAGCAACGTCTCTGAAAGTTAAATATTCTTATTTTAGCCATGCCAAGAGAAATCTGAATCATTCCGAATCTTGCCTCTTGCAGAGAAAGGAGAGCGTGAGTAGGAATTGTCCATGAGCGTAGGAGCAGGAGCAACCTTTGGTAAGTATTCTGATGAATTATTTTGTCATTTTGACTGTATGCCTCCACGTCCCCCCAATTTCCTGCGAGCTTCTGGATTATTCGGTAATTTCTCTACTGTGTGACAGTAAATCGCATGGTTATGACACAATAGTTAGCATATTTTCACAAAAACAGCTGCTACAGGGCCATAACGTGAGATACAAGGTAATTAAGCAATGGACAAATAGGATCTATAAATGCTTTAGATGTAAATTTATTCACTGGTAAAGTGACCCCTAAAATGAATGGAATGCTAACTTAAGGTGATAGCCAGGTAACATCAGAATCCACCATGGGATGTTTCAATTTCCGGGTGTAAGCCATACCCCCTTGGGTTGCTATCAAACACAGTGGTTGCTATGCAAGTCCTACACAAATAAGCCCAAATGATTCCTATAAAATAGCTTCTTAAAACCATTTTCATCTAATATGATTCCTGTAGGACCATATTATTATAGAAAATCCAAAAGGACCCTTTTACTCTGGGTGTATGTCTTAGTGAAAATGTCAGGTTGCTGTCCTATTTGAAAAAGGTAGTGAATTCAGAAAACATTGGCCATGTTAGTTATCTAGAACATACCGGTAGTAATACAACAACGTGCTTTGGCTGCCCATGTGGAAAACCCACTGACACTAGCCATGACTAGACTGATTGGTGCGAGGACAGTGCACACTGTTTCTTGAGCGTAGACAATAACACAATTAGCTCAGTAACCTTAAGAACAGTGACGTAAACCCTCAGATTATATACATTTAATGAAATCCTATATCACTGGCAGAATTACATCTTTGTACAGACAATAATGCAGTGCAGGCCAGCACAGACTTGTGTCGAGGAGAGACCTGGGGCCCTATTTTAACGATCTAAATGCATGGCCCATGTGCGCTTTGGGCATGTCCAAATTCACTTTTGCTAGTTTGACGGTAGAAAAAAGGGTCCATGCGCTGGGCGCATGGTCTAAAAGGGTTGTACTAAGTGTCGTCATTAATTGGCCAGAGGGGCCGTTGCAATTGTTTGGGACTGATTAGCATGACGTCCTTGTGGGATTCCAATGCGGCCGAGTTGGAGCAGGAGAGAACAGAACTGTGAGAATTTGATTTGCGTAGTGAGAGACAGTTGCAAGGAGGGGCAGTCTGGCTACCGTGGTGGTGGCGGGTCGCGACAGCTGTGGCGTGAGTGAAGTCGGCAAAGGGGATTTTGGATGGGAGTTCGGATAGGAGTGTGGGTGTTGCTGTAGTGTGGTTTAGATGTGAGGAGTCACATTATCTACGGAGGAAGACGAAGCGTGCACGGAAGAAAGAGGGTGGTGAGAGTAGTTCTGGAGAGGGTAAAGGGCCAGCACTTGGTGGTGTGGAGCAGGGGTATAAGGTGATGGTGGTGTTTACAGCTCCGTCAGGTAAGGTGGTGCACCTGGTCTCACTCACTACGGCGATTACAGAACTGGTTGGGAGGGTGACAGATGCTAGGTGTTTGAGTGGTGTTATGGTACGTATTGTGGTGAGTAGTGTGTCTCAAAGGGATAAGTTGCTGAAGTTGGAGGTGTTGAATGGGGGTCAGGTGAAATTTCTGGTCCCTGGGAGTGCTGCGAAGGTGAGAGGGGTGATCACGGGTGTTCCGGAGGATCTGTCCATGGAGGAGCTTAAAGAGGTGGTGTTGGGAGGGGTGGTGGTGGAAGCGAGACAGTTGGGCAGTAGGGCATTGGAGAAGGTGAGTCCGACGGTGTTGTTGGAGTTTGGAGGGCTGTTGCCGAGTAGGGTGCACATAGGGTGTCTTAGTTTTTATGTGAGGGAATATGTGCCACCGCCACTGAGGTGTTTTTAATATCAGCGTATGGGGCATGTGGCTGCTGTGTGCAGAGGGCAGGGTAGGTGTGCTAGGTGTGGGGGTCCACATGAGTATGGCAAGTGTGGGGTAGGGGACAAGGTGAGGTGTTGTAATTGTGGTGGGGAGGTTTGGGGGTGTAATTGTGGTGGGGAGGTTTGGGGGTGTATGTTTCAGAGACGGGCAGCAGAGGCACAGCGGGTTAAGGTGGTGGATAAGGTCACGTATGCTGAAGCAGTTCGGAGAGTGGGGGGCCTTGGGTTAGGTGTGCTGGTGGAGAAGGAGTGGGATGTAGGCCCGGTGGCGGAGGAAGGTTTGGGTGTTCACAAGGTGGTGTCGTCTGAGACGTGTAAACATGAATGTGTGGTTGGTAAGAATTCATTGGTGGTGGGAAGGGTTGAGTTTCTGGCGTTTCTAAGCAGACAGCTGCTAGACATCAAACGTTAGCTTTTTAATACGTTGCTAGCTCGTGAACTTGGCTGTAGCCCTGTATTGTCGTCTGCCGTAAAACAGCACTGTCAACACAACAAGCCTCTTCCGGTCATTATTCATGTTTGCAATGAGATCTTTGTGTTAAATTGTTTTATATGCAATTATTCCCTTCATAAATGTAGATTATATCGGGAAGTCATATTTTTTTGGGATAATATTACACTCAGTAGGACGATATTTCATTTGGTGTGACATCGTTGTCACACCAAATAAAAACACTACATCAGCTACTACTGAAACTATTTTCTCTACCTAGATATACAGTGGGTATAGAAAAGAATCACCCCCCTGTAAAATAATCACATTTTGTTGCTCTGCAGCGTGAAATAAAAATGGACAGACACAGTTTTTTTTTATTCACCTGTATGTACAACTCATAACATCCAAGTGAAAGATATAATACAAATAAAATACAAGAAATTACAAATTAAAATACAGAATCACTGAGTTGGAAAAAGAATCACCCCCTCCTAAAAATGACTTGTAAACCCAACCAGGTGTAGTTAATCATCTTCTCAATAGCACACAAAGCCAATTGACTTTCAATTGTGATCAGCTGTGGTCATTTTTATTAGCTCAGCATGAAACAAGCTTTTCCTGAAGCATTTCAGTCCTTCGTAGTGCAACTGAAGACAACAATCAACTATGGGTGACAAGGATTTGTCAAAAGGTCTATGGGATAAAGTTGTGGACAGGTACAAGTCAGGAGATGGATCCAAAAAAATTCTAAGGATTTATCAGTGCCTAGAAGAGTCCATTATTAAGAAGTGGAAGGTTTTTGGTACAACACAGACCCTCCCTGGGTCAGGACGTTGCTCCAAACTGGATGAAAGAGCCAGGAGGAAACTGGTCAGAGAGGCTACCAAGAGGCCTACAGCAACTCTGAAGCAGTTGCAGGAATTTATGACAAAAAGTGGTCATTGTGTGCATGTGACAACAATATCACAAATTCTCCACAAATGTGGCCTGTATGGGAGAGTTGCAAGAAAAAAGCTACTCCTCAAGGAAGGCCACATGCAATCACGACTGAGCTTTGCCAAAATGCAATTTGAAGATTCTAAGGCCACGTGGAAAAAGGTGTTATGGTCAGATGAGACTAAAATGGAATTGTATGGCCTCAATCCCAAGCGATATTCTGTCGAAAATCCAATACAGCTCACCATCTAAATAACACCATTCCTACATTAAAGCATGGAGATGGTAATATCATGTTATGGGGTTGTTTCTCTGCAGCAGGGACTGGAGCACTTGTCAGGATAGAAGGAAAAATGGATAAGGAAAACCTGCTGCTCTCTGCCAGAAATTTGTTAATAGGAAGAAGATTTACCTTCCAACAAGACAATGACCCAAAGCACACAGCACAACTGACCACACAGTGGTTGAATGAGAAAAAGGTAAATGTCCTTGAATGGCCTAGTCTGAGCCCAGACTTAAACTCCATTGAAAATGTGTGGAATGACTTAAAGACAGCAGTCCACAAAGGGTCACCATCAAATTTAACTGAACTTGAGCAGTTCTGTAAAGAAGAGTGGTCAAATATTGCAATGTCTAGATGTGCAAAGTTAGTAGAGACATATCCCAAAAGACTAAAGGCTGTAATTAAAGCAAAAGGTGGTTCAACCAAATACTGAAACAAGGGGGTGATCCTTTTTCCAACTCAGTGAGTTTTTTTTCTGACATGTTGGTGATATATCTTTCAATAGGAGGTTATAAGTTGCACTGAGTAAATACATCTGAATAAAACAAAAACTGTCTCTGTCTTCATTTAAGGCTGCAAAGCAACTAAATGTGATTATTTTACAGGGGGGCGATTATTTTCTATACCCATTGTAGAACAATGTGAATTTTGATTCATTTGTCAGTTTTTCATTCATATAACTATCAACAAAAGTGGAAAGACATCATACTATATTGCTAGATATGAGAGCTAGTGAGCTCCCTGCATTTTACACATTTTTTAACAGTTTAACCATACACGCCCACAATCGGCCAGTGAAAAGCGAACAAAGCTTTGGAAGGTGAAAATCCAAATGGCAAGTGGACAGGTCCGTAAGAGCCAGATGCGTTTGTACCTTTCGCGCATTGCTATTATGATGCCGGATTTGCACAATATTTGTATTTGTAATCTTTTGCATGTTTGTGTGCTGCAGCGGGTCACAATGTCTCTAGTGTCTGTGTGCTTCTGTGTATCACCTTGTAGTGTTTTCTCCCCTGTGTTTTTGTTTGATTCTGTTTGCCTGCTCTTTGTGCCACATGATCCCATCACATGTATTGGTTAGACTTATCGGTTCTTTTGCTTTGCTTTCACCTGCACACCCTTCACTCATTAGTAAAGTATTTAGTTCTGTGTGGTTCATTTTTCTTGTCCAGGTACGTGGTTGTTCTTGTTCATTGTAGATGTATAAAAAATTTTCCTGTGTGTAGTGTAGAGTTGATCTCATGTGTTCTTGTTCTGTGTAGTATGTAAGTAAGGTCTATTCCTGTGTATGGTTTAGTGTTTTGAGTTCATGTGTTTAAGTAGTGTTGTTGTCATTTGTTCTTGTTTATCATGTTATGTGTATTATGGTCTTTACTAAGGTTTATTGTAATCAGTAATTACTTCTTGTTAAATGTGTTCTTGTCTAGTTCATTTATATGGTTCCAATAAAATATTACACTTTTGGTGAAGATGCGCCTGCCTCCAATATATATCATGAATCGTGACAGAATGAACCACCTGAAGGAGACAGCGTTTTGGGCCTGGGAGTATGGGGCCAAGCTGGTGGCTTCATTTTGGGAGGCCAGCAGCTTTGGAGGAGGACATGCTGGGCCTTATAAGTGGGTCAGTATCTGCCAGAGTGGAGGAGGACCAGGTGGGACATTTCAAACACCTGATCTGGGAGCAGGCCCAAGTTATGGGCCACACCAAAGAGGAGGTAGAGTACGACGAGGACGGGGTATCCATGTTTGGTTGTGGTATGATGGACTGCGAGACAGAGGACTACGGGTCTGAGGAAGATGCGATGGAGGGACTGGAGTTCATGGACCCAGATTTTCTCTACTCATATCCACTGGAGCCTACCTAACAATCCCAGTTATCCTAGGTTGAAGGACAGGACCCCTAGTTCTCAGGTCCAGGGTGTTAGCCCCCATCTTTGGACTCCCCGTCTGGGTGTTAGTGTCCCTCAGCCTCCTATTAGAAATCTTAGATCTACCGCTAGGGCTCCCAGTCCTCTAGTTTCACACTCTAGCTCTCCAGTCAAAGCCCCCTGTTTTCCTGGTAAGCCTCTATGTCCTAATCAGTGTTCCCTAGTTAGTGTTTCTAGTCCTACAGCCAAAGCTTATCACTCACAAGTTAGAGCTACTAGCTCAACAGTTCGAGCCCCAAGCTCTACTGGAGGGGTCCCCAGTGTTTCTGCCTCAGTTCCCTACTATGTAGGCTCAGGCTCCAGTCAGTCAGCCTCACTCCCCAGTCCTCCAGCCCAAGCTTACCACTCACAGGTTAGAGCTACTAGCTCACCAGTTTGAGCCCCAAGCTCTGGAGGGGTTCATAGTGTTTCAGCCTCAGTCCCCTACCATACAGCCTCAGGTCCCAGCCATGTAACCTCCAGTCCCTGCAATTCCACCTCCTGCCTGGCCTCCGCCACAGCCCACCTTGCCTCCGCCGTGTTGCGCCAGGTGCAAGATAGGGCCCCTGATGTCATTTTGGTGCACGTAGCCTCACTCAACTACACTCAGAGTTGCGCCTGATGCGTGGATTCTCCGTCAGCTCATTCCTGCTTGCTATATTATCGCTGGTCAAGTCATTGGCAGGCGAAAAAACGACCCTCAGGCCACCGGGAAATGTCCCGGCGCTCCAAACGGCCAGTCCGCCACTGCCTGGAAATATATAGGAATCAACCATGGAGCCTCCACTGTCTCTCACAAGACATAACACTTGTGTTCCAGAGTTTGGTGTCGTGGTCTAGCTCCTGACTCTGGATCACACATGGCCCCATGTAGTATGATTAATTTGATCCACTCTTAACGATATGTGGCTTCTGTAGAAACAATATTTAGTAGGTACCTGATTATATAGTGCAAAAACAATTTTGTGGTACGTATGAAGTCTACAATTACTGGTGAAGCAAATGTATTCAGTGACAGTGACAAGTTTGGGACTAGACATGCTGGGATAATAGTAATTACACGGGAAGAATAGGCTATGAAAATGAGAAGTCAAGCTAGTTGTAACTAGTTAAGACTACCTAAGTTTACCTAATCATAAATACATGGTTTCTCCTTTTCCCATATTCATGCTAGAGGGCTGAATTACCATGTAAAGTTTTAACAACCACTGATCCGTTCAACACTAAATTGCTTGATACAATGTGTTGTCCAATTCGCCTAAAACGGTGTTCTTTGTCTTCCCCTGTATTAAAAGATCATAAAATAAATTGTTGTTACCAGCCAACAAATTGCAATTCCATACAAATGTTACAGAGTAAATGCCATTACTGAGAATAAAGGAGCCAAAGACCACATTACAGTTTTGTTCTGAGTTTAATCACTGAAACAGTCTCCTCGTCTCCTTATCCGTTTCAGCTGTGTCCTTGAATGTCCTCTGGGTGGCGCACTTTCTCTCCCACCACCAGATACAGAAACCTTAGTGGTGTGACCATTGAAACATGTGCAATTTCTGCTATTCCACACATATCTGCTCTGGCTCAGTGTTAAAAAATAGATTATCTGCAGCAGACCAGATGAAATTGACTTTCTTTGTTTGTTTACATTATCAAAGCAGCTGAATCAGCCCCAAGGTGTTGTGGTATCAATGTGGCATTATTTTGCAATTTGTCATCTAGGACCTGCAATATTACTACACCAGTGAAGACATTTACCCCACATTTCTTTTACTTTTTACCTTTACATATAGACGATTAGGAATATCCAAACATGAAGTACCCCACAACACCTGGGTGTTATTTTAATATTTTCTTTTCAAAACTTATTCGAACAGCATATTGATTGAGATAGAGCACTGTTCAACTGCACTACAGAGATGACATTCCACAAGCCTCTGGGATGTTCATCAAGACTTCATAACGGAGGACGCTTTCCAACGGTGCGCCACCAGAAATGCCTCATCGGAAGTGTCTCATCGGACAAGCTCAAGTCATCTTCTCAATACGAATAATTTTTTTAATTCTGTTTAGTACGTGGTGAACCAAATTCTGGTCTGAATGAACGAGACGCATTGTTGCCATGGATATTAAGATAACACTGATTCGAAAGTGGTGAGGGCGCAGGCTGCGACTCCTGTACGTGCAACCTTCTGCATTGCCACTTTTTCCACCCACCCTCCCTCCACCAACACCAGTACAGTACAAACACCACAGTCAATGGAGTCTCGGATAGAGAGGAGCTGTAGGAGCTGAGGTATTATTGCACAAAGAGACTTAAAGGATGAATGCCACGCACCCATCATGGTAGACTATTCCCTACTGAATTTGTAAAACGTTTGGACAGAACTAGTGCACTGTATGGAAAATAGTGAGACACTGCAGTTTTGCCAAGACTTGTTTCGAAGTGGGCTTAGCACAAATTCTGTCTGAAATTAAAGGAAACTGCAGGTCTCATTACTCAGTAGGGTATAGCTAGTGAAGTCTGCACCCCACTATATTGAAGAGGGCTTTAGTTTCCAAACAGATTTACAGTTGTTTCATTATATACCTTTCTGCTTACTTTATAATGCCACAAGAAACCTACAGCTCATCCCCCTCATACATGTTTAACAGCCAAAGTGAGCCAGTTTATATCACCATCATCATTATACCCAATAATACTTTCCACATAATAAACAATACTACGCCCAAAACACATCTTCTGACTGTACCTTGACAGCAGAGGAGGGACATGACGGCACCGCAACAAAACAGTAAAATTAGTACGTGGACACTGAAAAAGAAACAGTAAACAAAAGAATTTCAATGAATGAGTTGCTAAAAAAATAGATATTCCCTGCCCTTGACCAAAACATTTAAAAAATAAAAGTAATTTGAACATGGGTATGTCCATTTGTTCCAACAAAGTCTCATCTGATTCCAGAGCAGCTCTTAACTGGCATCTCATGCCCTTAGCTCTCTCACTTCTCTTGTAAAAAATAGATGTACTAGCCATCATACCATAATCCAGACCACATTTCACAAACAATAAGAATCATAATATCTTTTTGGAGAAAACATTTTTGCAAGCTTTTTTTAATAATACCATACTTTTCTTTTGTGTTGTATATATATTTTTTTGCATTCACTTCTGTATGCATATGAAGACGTCGACAGACTCTTGCCTAGTGATTCTGCCTGGTAAATGCTTGGTCAGTTGAAACGAGAGCACCATGAGTGAAAAGAAACAGGCAACAAAATACTGTTGTTTTGTTCCCTCTTCATTAACTGTCACATCATTCTCGCTCAGACTCCACCCCTTTAGCAGAAAAAAGGGCGGGATGAATGAGAGGGAGCGGGGTTCTTTATCCCCAGGAACTGCCCCTTTACCAGGAATGGGGCGGAGTGAGCGAGGGGAGGGCTTTAACCTCCTTATCCCAGCCTTCCTACAATGCCATTCCTCTTCCTCCTCTTCGTCGCTCTCACGTGTCAAGTAGTAGCTCAATGAAGGTTTATTATTTGTAACGATTTGCATGATTTCACTATTCACTATAGTCACTGTCATGGTGGTTGTGGTTGTGACAGGTGTAACCAGAGTTTCAGGTAGGTTTGTGTATGTGGTTTATTGTCCCCTATTCCCCCATCATTGGTTGGTTGACTTGGTTCCTCATCTCTTTGAGCATTGGGTTTGTTGGTTGGTTCTCCGCAGGTTGGCGGTTTCCTAGGTAAGGCTACTCATATTCAAGGAACTGCTTGTGGTAGAATAATAGATACCTGCAAAAAAAAAAGAACAAAGCTTTGGCTGTGTTGCAAAAGGAGTCAACCTGCAAAGTGGGAGTCAATTTGATGTCAATTATAAGCAATCAGACGCTTTGTTTAGTAGGACGCACAAAATGTTTACATAGAAACTGAAAAGCTAAAGCTTGTGTTACTGGACAAAGTCAAACGAACACATCTAGATGCAATTAAAAAAATGTTACAGTGGCATAACCTACGTTTTTTGGCAAATTATGGTGGTCGAGCTGGTGATGTGACTGTTGCGTCGGAAACATGACCGCCACAACAATTTTGAGCTGTTTAGGGATCTGTATTGTTCCTTTAATAATAATAGTAAAAGGAAATGACCTGAAATTTCCCTGAGATTTATGAGTAAGCTTTTGGAAACAGGATCCCGACAGATTATATGGACATTCCACTGGTATAACAATCACCACACAGTATATATCCATATTTACACATTGATCAGCAATAACACTATGATCACCTGCCTAATATTGTGTGACCTGTCGAGGCATGGACTCCAATAGACCTCTGAAGGTGTGCTGTGGTATCTGGCACCAAGACATTAGCAGCAGATCCACTGCAGACTGGTAACACCCCACAAAAGATGCAGTTTTGGAGATGATCTGACCCAGTAGTCTAGCCATCACAATTTGGCCTATGTAAGTTGCTCAAATCCTTAAGCTTGCCCGTTTTCCCTGCTTCTAACACAACAACTTTGAGCACAAAATATTCACTTGCTGCCTTATATATCCCACCCACTAACAGGTGCCAGGACAACGAGATTATCATGTTATGGCTGGTCAGTACAGTGTGTATGTATGTGTATAAAGTTGAATAATAATTATATTTTAAATAATCATACATAGTCACTCTAGATGAATTCTAATGCACCTTGATCGTCAAGTAGTATTCTGTGGTCACTGCTTAATCTACAGACTGTATATATTATGCTTGATCTATAGTCCTCTTCTTATAATGTTATTGATAGAGATGGGGTCTATTTGTTTTGCACATCCTTTAATTGAATTAGTTCCTATTACTCCATTGTTAGAGTTGGAACTGTGGCATAAGACTTTCAGTGTAGATAAAATAACACATCTTGTGGTAAATACATTTGAACCTTGACTTGTACAATACAAACACAGTTGTCTTCCTATAGAAAATATAGCAAAATTCCTAATGTGAAAGAAATGTAAGTTTCATATAGAACAAGCTGTCCCTCCTCTGTTTCAGTGGTTTCTAATGAACATCACCGACCCTTCACTGTCCAGCACGTCCTTGATGCTGGCCTTGGTGATGATGGCGTCGTCACACTTGAACCACTGGTCCTTGTGCTGGCGGATGAAGCTGGTGTAGTGGCCGCTCTCCAGGGTGCCTTGGTGGTTGACCACCGCAAACAGGGAATACCTGAGCAAACACAGAGCGAGACACACTGTCAATCCAGGTGCATGGCGGCGGGGGCTTGTGGTCAATTACAAAGATGGTGGAAAATAGTTACTTGGCTTGACATTTCTGATGTCTACTATGTCTCAATTTAAAGGCAAGCAATGTGTGAAGGCAAAACAACTATTAAAAACTATTTTGATTCATGGTAAATGACCTGGAAAATGAACGCCAGTGTAATTGTCACTGATGTGAAAAACTTTGCTACTTTTAATAGTGTTTATATTGATCTCACTCGAGTCACAATAGGCCATTATTCGTCACTGTTGCACAAAGGTGGGAAAAATAATTACATTCTATGTTTTTACAACTGTGCATCTGTCGTCAACTCATTTAAAGAAGAAAACAGAAAAACTTAACATTTGGTCATGCTGATTTTCAGTCCAAGGTGCAAATTAAGAACTTGTCAAATAGTTTGACAGTGTGTTTCACAGGTTTGGAGCACTAATTAGATAGTTACACTTTAACAAACACGTCCATTGGTTCCATTCTTCAAGGTTGCTCATCTAAAAGTACTGGAATTTAAAATATGTGTTTTAAACCTGTTCTGAAGCTGTTGGTTTACGCAATATGATAGATAAAACACTGATATACTCACTTGTTGTCATTGTTTAATACGTCTACCGTCTGTTGATACTGGCCATTCATTCTGCTCTCTTTACTGCGGAGGACAGACATATTTTTCAGACACATACACAGACATGTGACACCAAAGCTATGCACAACCCCAATTCCGAAAAAGTAGGGACAGTATGGAAAATGCTAATAAAAACAGAGTGATTTGTAAATTACATTGACTTGTATTTTTTTAAATAAACCTTTATTTTGAAATCAATGCATGAAACACTTTCTAAAAAAGTTGGGACAGGGGCAATTTAGGAAAAATAGCAACGTGACAAGTTGAAGTAAGAAGGTGATGTAAAACAGGTGATGCAATCGTGTAATCATAGTATATAAAGTAGCCTCCGAAAACAGCCTAGTCCTTCAAGAGCAAGGATTGGTCGAGGCTCGTCCATCTGCCAACAGATGCATCAGCGAATAGTCCTAAACTTTGAGAACATAAAAAAATAAAAAAGATTGAAGGAATCAAGTCAAATCTTACTTTGTAAAGGGCAAGGTCAAAAACACTTTGAATGTGAGTGATCTCTGATCCCTCAGACGTCACTGTCTTAAACCGCTATCATTCGGTAATGGATTTCCTGACATGGGCTTGGGAATGCTTTGGTAAACCTTTGTCAGTCAACACCATTCACTGCTGCATCCACAAATACAAGTTAAACCTTTACCATGCAAAGCAGAAGCCATACATCAAACTGTCCAGAAGTGTCGCTGACTTCTCTGGGGTCAGTCTCATCTAAGATGGACAGTAGCACAGTGGAATTGTGTTTTGTTGTCTGACGAGTCAACATGTCAAATAGTTTTTGGACAAAACAGCTACCGTGTTCTCCGGGTCAGAGGAAAATGACCATCCCAGCTGTTGTCAGCGTCAGGTCCAAAAGCCAGCCTCTGTCATGGTATGAGGGTGTGTCAGTGCCCATGGCATGGGTAACTTGCACATCTTTGAGAGCACCATTAATGTAGATGGTACACATGGTTGTGTAAGCAGAGAGTGCAGGTGCTAGCATGGCCTGCCTGCAGTCCTGACCTGTCTCTGACTGAGAATGTGTGGTACATTATGAAGCGCAAAATAAGGTAATGAAGGCCCCATACAGTTGTGCAGCTGAGGACATGCATAATGGATGAATGGGGGAAAATTCCACTTGTTAAACTGAACCAACTGGTGTCTTCAGTGACCAAATACTTAATAAAAGTTATTAAAAGAAAATGTCACACAGCGGTAAACAGTCGACTGTCCCAACGTTTTTGGAGTGTGTTGCAATCAGATTTGAAATGCGTGTATATTCTAAAAAATAAATTAAATTCACATGGTAAAACTTCAGAAAATGTGTTGATAATGTGTTTTCAATATAGTGCAGGGTGAATAGAATTAACAAATTACAATTTTTTTGCATTTTCCATACAGTCCTAACCTTATCCAAAATATATACATTTAATATTTTCAAAAATATCAATAAAATGTTCTCGTTTGTAAGCTGGTCAGCTAGAAAGGAAAAAATAGTTCTGTTACGGCTCGAATTCAACACAGCACGTTTAAAAAACATGCCCAATGTAGTCTCGCATGACCAGACCTTGGGTAACAACAAAAGTTCTGGTCAGAAATCTAGTTTTTTTTGCACATTCTGAAGTAGATAAAAAAAGAATTCTGGGGAGTGTTCTCTTCACACGACCAAATTTTACAACCCATCATGAGTTTGGGTAGGAGGTGCGGAAACTTCAACAGGATATAGATATTTTTCTTTTATTGCTTAAAACAAAATCTTACAAATAATAGTACATATACATTTTCACAGCATTTACGAACTCCATAGTGAGCTAATACATTTTGGCAGGTATTGCATTACGAAGCAGTGGCAAAAAGGCAGTGACATCCGTTCACTTTCCTTGTTAAATTTCCAGTCCCTCCCCTGTTGCCGATAATTTCATGTGAAGTTGTAGAGACATCTATACTGTAGCTATTTAAATTTTGCGGATGTAGCCGTCTGGCTTGCGAGACTATGCCCTATGTCAGGGGTATTCATCTCTGGACCTCGAAGCCAGATCCACTCCATTTTTTCATTGCAACCCTCTAATCTGAGACTTATTTAGAGCTGGGACACCAGGTGAGTCCAATTAATGTTGAGGTAGAACAGAAAACCAGCAGGCTCCGGACCCCGTAGGGTTAGAGTTGAATACCACTGCCCTATGTGGTCTGGCATGTCATGCACTACAAGCTCACTAGGGGGCATTGTTGTGCTGTATATAATAAGCAGGCACACAGATAACAGCCTCCTCCACTCTCCCTCTGGCCATTGATCCGACACTCAACACATTAGCAGCTACATGACTGCTGCTACAGTTTCAGGCACAGCCAGGGGTGTGGCATCTCCATCCCCACGGTGCCTCCGCAGCTACACACACCGGATCCCTGGGCTGACCACAAACTCATTCATCCCAGCAACTATCAGATTTCTCGGAAAGCTTCAACCACGTATTGGTGAGGTCTATTCATGGCTAGGTTACATGTACACATACATAGCTTTGTTTTGGGGTATTATAAGCACATATCCATTGTGTTTCCTGCTGCAAGCGGTGTGAGGGCGTTATGTTTCCAGAGCAGATGTTGGGTCTGTGTGCGTTACCCCACCTGGATGCCATGAAAGGCGTCATGTCCAGCTCCAGAGGGAACGACACGTACGTGGTGATCTTCCTCCGCAGCTTGGCCGAGTGTTCGAACCGCTACGTCCCCGGAGGACAGGGAGGAGGCGCCGGGACAGGAGAGCGGAGGATGAAAGTAGGGAAGGATGACAGAGAGAGCGGGCGGGGGATGGGCCGCAGAAGGAGAGGGAAGAAAGAGAGAAACATTCAGGCCCTAATCCCCAAACTTCATGTCCTTTCCTAGGAAAGGATTACTCTAGAGACAGGGAGCGGTATTAAACGTGCGCTCTGCTGCTAACACATGCATTACATTACATTTCGAGAGAACATGGAAAAGAACACAACAGCCCTGGATCTTTCTGTTGAGAATCTAAAGTTCAGCCCCCTCCCTATGAATATCATAAATAGCTTATGCACAGCCCCCATACTCTATAAATAAAACATGTATGGTAGAGCAATGCTGTACATTAACAACGTGGAGAAAAACACATGTGGTATACGGTTGTTGGTCCAGTATACAGCCAACATATCTTTCCCACACGATCACTAGCACCGGCGTTTGAAATATGATATCCCGCTGGTAAAGCTAAAATTAACAATAAAAAAATATTGTGTTTGTAATATATGACTGTAATGGGTCTAAATATTATATTTGAATATATTGTACATTTCTTTATTTCTAAAAAATCTGTAGCCTTGCAAGAGCATTTACTAGTGTGTCTGGAAGAGTGCCTAGGAGTCTTTAACGCTAAGAGCCAAGCAGACATCGCCTCCGGTCACATTTTATTATTTTTTACACATTTTTTACACGCCAGAGGGTTCGAACTTCAAATATCAGTGCATCTGTTACCAAAGACTGTTGGTTTATTCACTCATTTCTGAAGTACATTACATTTTGGCTAATGGACACTGCTCTGATTCACCGGGAGCAGAGAGCGAGACTCACTTTGAGGTGGAAACACGCCACGATGGGGAGCTTCTTCATAGTCAGCTGTTTGGTGGACTCCTGGTAACTATGGCAACCGCCGCATTTGATTTTGGCACTGCTTCCTAGATGCTCAGGCCGAGTGAACCTGTGAAGGAAAGGAGTAGAATGATAACACACACACACACACACAGAGAGAGAGAGAGAGAGAGAGAGAGAGAG
>JACXGM010016781.1:0-20393 GCA_016801145.1 Umbra pygmaea
AATGATGACAGGGCACGTTTCCTTGCCTTCACCTCTGTTGTTGGAACCTCGATCTCACAGTCTGTGAAAATTTTATTTTTTGCGTGTTTAGCCATTGTAATTCAGGAAAAGAAATGGCATATATAGGCTATCTGCATATTCATTTATGGGAGGAGGCAAGGCGGGGTCAGAGGCTCGTTCACGTGCGTTTAATCTCACGATGATTGTGATTTATAAAGGAAAGATGCGCAGGACCTGGCGTACGACCGGTTTTATACATGTGAATGTTTTTGTGCGTACGTACTTTTCCAGTTTTGGCCGTACGCCATCTTTTGGTATGTAAGCTGCGCAATCTTTTATACATGAGGCCCCTGGGCTACAGAGAAGCAGCACAACAAAACAACAACAAATTTTGCATGTCATTCGGAAATCAAGGTGCCAGAGTCTGGAGGAAGACTGGGGAGAAGGAAATGCCAAAATGCCTGAAGTCCAGTGTCAAGTACCCACAGTCAGTGAGGGTCTGGAGTGCCATGTCAGCTGCTGGTGTTGGTCCACTGTGTTTCATCAAGGGCAGGGTCAATGCAGCTAGCTATCAGGAGATTTTGGAGCATTTCATCCTTCCATCTGCTGAAAAGCTTCATGGAGATGAAGATTTCATTTTTCAGCATGACCTGGCACCTGCTCACAGTGCCAAAACCACAGGTAAATGGTTTACTGACCATGGTATTACTGTGTTCAATTGGCCTGCCAACTCTCCAGACCTGAACCCCATAGAGAATCTGTGGGATATTGTGAAGAGGAAAAGGCCTGGGCCTCCATTACACCTCAGCATTGCCACAGGCTGATTGCCTCCATACCACGCCGCATTGAAGCAGTCATTTCTAAAAAAGGATTCCCGACCAAGTATTGAGTGCATAACTGAACATAATTATTTGAAGGTTGACTTTTTTTTGGTTTACAAACACTTCTTTTATCGGTCAGATGAAATATGCTAATTTTTTGAGATAGGAATTTTGGGTTTTCATGAGCTGTATGCCAAAATCATCAGTATTAAAACAATAAATGACCTGAAATATTTCAGGTGGTGTGCAATGAATCTAAAATATTTGAAAGTTTAATTTTTATCATTACATTATGGAAAATAATTAACTTTATCACAATATGCTAATTTCTTGAGAAGGACCAGTAGATGCTTTTGGGGCATGGTGTGAAGTATGAGGCTCTGCCATTTGGGAGTATATTTGTTTTGTAGACATTGATATCAGTATGTTGTTGACTTCCATCCAGGCAGATCTCTCCTACAATGACTCAGCCTTAATCTAAGCATTGTGCGTATGGAGTGTTGTTGGGGCATTATGTTGCTCGGGTACCTTGTGCACACTTAAGACATCTCTCCCCAGGAGCAGAAGGATCTGAGCGCTGGGATCAGGAGGCAGGGTCTTGCCAGCCACTGGAGCGAGGTAAGGAAAGAGCCCTGTTATCTCTGGCGTCGGGATTTTCTCTTTGTGATCAGGCATGGTGTTACATTCTATGAGGGCAGGGAGCATCACTCTGGTTTCTCCATCGAGTGCCTCTACAGTGAATTTACTTGCTTTTCTCCCCGCCGTCTCAACTGTGCCAGAGCAGGTCCTCAGAGTGTAGGGAGAAGAGTTACTTTCAATGCCGAACAGATCAAATAACTTTGACTTAGCCAATGTTCTGTTCATCCAACATTACATAGACACGTCTCATTTTTTCACGCTGGTTTGAGAGGTAAACTTTCACCAAACAGATTTTTGAGCATGATCTGGGCTGACGAGAGTTACTACATACCTCAGTTCTTTTTGAGGTGACATTAAGGGGCGTGTCATTCTTCTCCACCATGTTTTGCTCTGGATCACCTTTTGTATCTTGAGCTGACCAGGGGGCGGGACCAGGATGAAGTGCGAATATATGTTTATTACTGTCACATTCCTTGCATTTGACAGACAATTTGCAGTCCTTTGCAAGGTGTCTAGTAGAAGCACGGCATCGATAACAGATGGAGTTCTCTTTTAGAAATGCTTTCCTGTCGTCTAGGTGCTTGTTCCTAAAGGTGTGACACTTAAAAAGGGGGTGGGGCTTGTTATGGATGGGGCAATATTTATCTGGCTCGTCAGTTTTCCTTATCGCCTGGTTGTTCAGGGAGCTTGAGGCTGTGGGTGACACCTCGGTTTTCTTGACAAAGACAGATGGCTTGTTGCTGAATTTAGCTGATCTGTCTGGCCTCTGGCTGTTTGAATAGTTGGATGATGTGAATGCCAAACTTGGGTCATTTCTGGTTTTTGCTTGGCTGCAAATGAACTGTACAAAAAAGCGGAAAGTGGAAAAGCTACCTTGTTGTCCTCTTTGTATCTGGAGCCTTGTGTCATCCATCTTTCTTGCAGGTTGAAGGGGAGTTTTTCAACTATTGGGTTAACACCCCGTGGGGTGTCCAGATATGCAAGCCCAGGCGTAAGACCACTCCACTTTGCAGACTCCAATTCAAGTAGCAGATCACCAAGCTCTCTTAATTGACAAGGTTATTTGTTGGAAAGGCGTGGAAAATCTTCCAGCCTTTTCAGCAGAGAATGTTCGATGATCTCAGGGCACCCGTAGCATTCCTCTAGTCCAGGGGTGTCCAAACCCTTCC
Organism: Umbra pygmaea; assembly: GCA_016801145.1. NCBI lineage: Eukaryota > Metazoa > Chordata > Actinopteri > Esociformes > Umbridae > Umbra > Umbra pygmaea. Next base: position 2,630 of record JACXGM010016781.1, read on the forward strand.
ATGGAGGGCCTAGTGTATGCTGGGTTTTTGTCTTTCCTTTCAATTAGACCAAAAGTAGGACCTAGACTGCCAGGTGAGGGAAGATCTTAACCAATTAGTGAGCTACACAATCAGCCTTGTACAAGGTGAAAGCAAAAACCTGCATACACTGGGCCCTCAATGGAAGGGTTTGGACACCCCTGGTCTAGTTGATGCCATATTATTCCGACTGCATTTGCAGGGCTGGCTACATGCACTGACCTGATTCATTTAGCCTGGATGGATGACTCTGGGCCAAGCCATTTGACAAGAAGGTCGAGTTCTTCTCTGTGCGTCAAGTTGAGGTCAGACATGATGTTCTGGAATGAGGTTTTCCATGCCCAATATTTTTCGGGATGGTGGTCAAATTGGGTCAGCCCGGAACTCACCATCTCTCTCCTTATCAAATAGGTGTCAAAATCAGGCATCTGAGGCTGTGTAGCCTTCTGATGAGGCACGAGGAGGAGGAACTGCAGCAGGCTGCCTCTGTGCTGCACTGTTTTACTGATGCTCAAAGCTCATACCAGCATGCTGTGGGTAGTTGCCGTGGTGATGGGAAGTTTGAGTAGACTGGTGCAGAGAGAGATTTGGCTCTACAGGTGTATGCTGTGGTTCAGGAAATGGTTGCTGAGCGTTTTGTACCGGAGTGTGGCTCTGCACATACTCCCTGGTGCGTTGAGCTCTCTCTTCATCTCCAAAATCGTTGTGCCTTTCCTCGTCCAAATCTGCTGCAGCTTCATAGACCGCTGCCTTTCTGGATGCTGCTGCAGCTTCATAGACCGCTGCCTTTCTGGATGCTGCTGCAGCTTCATAGACCTCTGCCTTTCTGAATGCTGCCGCAGCTTCATAGACCTCTGCCTTTCTGGATGCTGCTGCAGCTTCATAGACCTCTGCCTTTCTGGATGCTGCCGCAGCTTCATAGATCTCTGGCTTTCTGGATGCTGCCGCAGCTTCATAGACCTCTGCCTTTCTGGATGCTGCTGCAGCTTCATAGACCTCTGCCTTTCTGGATGCTGCTGCAGCTTCATAGACCTCTGCCTTTCTGGATGCTGCCGCAGCTTCATAGACCTCTGCCTTTCTGGATGCTGCTGCAGCTTCATAGACCTCTGCCTATCTGGATGCTGCCGCAGCTTCATAGACCGCTGCCTTTCTGGATGCTGCTACAGCTTCATAGACCTCTGCCTTTCTGGATGCTGCTGCAGCTTCATAGACCTCTGCCTTTCTGGATGCTGCTGCAGCTTCATAGACCTCTGCCTTTCTGGATGCTGCTGCAGCTTCCCTCTCTGACTGTATTACCTTGAGCCCTGCTTCCACATCGGCTTTATTGCATTCTGCTTCTGCAAGTGTTCTCTGCCGCTGTTCCTCCATGCGCGCTTTCTCCCTCAACATGGCTGCCTCCCTCTCTGTATATGCGCTCTTGACTTTTAGTGCTTCTGCCTTGGCCCTCGCTTTCGTTGTAGCGCTACTAGCTGAAGATTCCCCAGTCTTGCGTGATGAAGAGTTAACAGATGACCTAGTTTCTAATGTTAGGTCTGCTTTATTTTCTTCTTTTTGAGAATGCATGTTGTCGCTGAGACTCTGACACTGACGTGGTGCACCTTGTTCTGTGATCTTCACCCGCTGTGTTACGTCCTTTTACTATTCTGTCCTAGCAGTTGTGTCCTAACAATGCTTTAGACAGATAGCGAACGAAGAAACTAATTAAGCTGGTTTGACGTCTTCTTAATATGGAGATTTATTGAAGAGTTCACTCCAAGCATTGTTTCCTTTTTATTTCTTGTAAAACTAAGTAATACAAACAAACTATAATTCCTAAATATCCAAATATTCCTTTTACATTTTCATACACACACATTAGCCTGTGCATATACACAAGTAGATAGCGCTAGCATAACCTACAAAGGAATGAGCTATGCTAACATGAAATTATATCTAAAGAACTATTATAATATTGCATGCATATTCACTTAAGTGTTAATTATGATATCTGAATTCAACAACCGAAATAACACCTACGGACGTATTGCTCCAAGGATCCAACATGTAAGAACAGCCGTACAACACAGCGGCGGTCGGTGGATCTTAATTTGGGGGCGCTGGCTCATATTACTGTCCGGACTGGAGGAAACGGAACGGTATCGCACGGTATCGCACAATGGGTTTGGTGTGTTGCGCACCGTTCCATTCGCTCCGGTCCCGAGCGTAACATGAGCCCGCCCTCCCCAATTAAGATCTACAGACCACCGCTGCACAGCATTTCACCATTTGACATGTGTGGGAACTAAACTCATCCACTTGTTAACATCGGTATGTCACAAAATGCACTACCTATTTTTCGCCACCAGGCAGCACACTCGCACCATTAATGAAGCACAGTAACCTGGCAAAGCAGACAGAACAATTAAATTCACATTTTCATTCTTTAGCCAGAACAAGTGTGGGACTTTATATATGATATACTGTAGTTTTCAGGTCTCTCTTCACACTCAGGAATGATCTCATTCCAATAGTGTCTAAGTTGTCCCCTTTTTGGTGTCATACCAATAAAAAACAAAGAACTAAACATGAGAATGCCTAAACATTTGTCCTTGCAACAATTTCCTAGGTGAAATGGTGCATTATCTAACTTAAATGCAGGGGTGCCTTTTTTACTGTAATAAACATCAAAACGTTCAGGGACCACCACTATGCATTTGTTACGTTCAGCTCCCCAGGAGGGGAGTGGGGTGGTCAAACCTGCAGCCAAAAACACCCTGCAGCTAGCGAGAAAGGTATGGGGTCGTGGGTGCAGGCAAGGACACAGACAACCAGGTAGTACCATTTCACAAAGGGGATTTTTATTATACCCACGGTAATTAGTTAGATGTATAACATATACAATATATATATATTATAATACAATAATAATAATGATGATGATAATAATAATAATAATAAAAATGGGAAAAGGGGCTGAACAGGACCAAAGAAAAAGAAAGAATATATAAGGAACACATTTCTTACCTACTCCAACCTAACATAATCACCAGAACCTAAACTGGCACCTACCAAAAGTACAGAAGTGGTCTGTTCTGGTCTTTCCTAGTGTATATAACAGGGAAGTTACCCTACGGGTGGTGTAAACCCAGGGCGTCTTTCCTAACACTTCCCAAGTGTTTCCCCTCTCCCCTGGGAATAAAAGAACAAAGAAACACTTCTTAACATACAATAGAAATTTAACACTGGACTTAATAACAATACAAACTCACAAACACAACCATACACCAAACTCTCAGCAACTATAGAACAACCAAAGTTTGCTACTACAAGAACAACTATCACAGAGAACTCTTAACAGAGCACAGTTTTCAAACCTGGAGCCAAACTGGTAAAACAATACCTAGCCAGACTCTCATAATAACAAACAAAGCTCTCACTCAAAATAAACCACCAACACAGGGCTTAGCTACGGGCAGAATAACCAGACCGATAGATACAGTGGCCTCAACCAGTACCAAACATAAACCAGACAGAGTCTCTGAGACACACAAACTGGCACACTATATACAGAAGGGCATGATGGGAGATGAATGATGATTGCTGAATCCAGGTGTAGGGGATAATGAGGTAGTCAAAGTTGTTTATTTGTCATATTCATCGGATAACATCACATCATCCTATGCAGAGAAATTCTTTTGACATGGCTCGACACATCTACACAGTGGGCTTAAAAAGATTATATACACTATAAAGAATTTTTAAAACAGTAATAATAATAATAATAATAACAACAATACACTATGTACTGAGCAGTGATCCGGAGAGTGTACGACAGCAGAAGTAATAAATATTATAAGTATGGCATGGAAAATTACTTTTAAAGGTGCATTGAATTCTGCTACATCGGATGTAGAGTGGATAAAGTGACCAGAGAATGTCAGGGATCAAGGAATGATTTGTGATCAATGTTCCATGTTGAGCAGCCGAATGGCCTGCGGAAAGAAACTGTTTTTTAGTCTGGTAGTCCGTGCCTTGATGCTCCGGTAACGTCTACCAGATGGCAGCAGTGAGAAAAGGTCACGGCCTGGATGGCTGTAGTCTCTTAGAATGTTCTGTGTTTTATTCAGGCATCGCTTGTGGTAGATGCCTTGCACGGAGGGGAGACCGCAGCCTATGATGCGCTCCGCTGACTTCACCACCCTCTGAAGGGCCTTACGATTAGCAGCGGAGCAGCTGCCGTGCCAAGCTGTAATGCAACCTGAAAGGATGCTTTCAATGGGTCACCTGTAGAAGTTGATTAAAATCCTGGCAGACATGCCAAACTTCTTGAGTCTCCTCAGTAAGTATAGGCGCTTTTGGTCAGTTTTTGTTGCCAAGCTTGTCTGACGGGACCATGTGAGGTCATCACTGATGAACACACAGAGGAACTTGAACTCTGGAACTCTCTCGACTTCAGCTCCATCGATGTGTATGGGGGCAAGACACTCCCTGTGCCGCTTTCTAAAGTCCACTATCATCTCTTTTGTCTTGCTGATGTTGAGAGAGAGGTTGTTGCTCTGGCACCAGGTAGCCAAGGCATTTACCTCCTCTCTGTAGGCGATTTCATCGTTGTTGGAGATGAGACCTAGGATGGTTGTGTCGTCAGCAAACTTTAGGATGATGTTAGAACTGCGTGTGGCCACACAATCATATGTGAACAGGGCGTACAAGAGGGGACTGAGTACGCAGCCCTGTGGGGCTCCGGTGCTCAGGGTCAGTGCGGAGGAGGTGAGGTTGCCCATTCTCAATATCTGTTGTCTGCTTGTTAGGAAGTCCAGGATTTAGTTGCAAAGGGAGGTGTTAAAACCCAGCTTCCTGAGCCTGGGAATGAGCTTAGCAGGAAAAATAGTGTTGAATGCTGAGCTGTAGTCCACAAATAGCATCCTCACGTATGTGTTCTCTTTTTCTAGATGGGAGAGGGCAGTGTGTACCGTTAGTGCGATGGCATCGTCTGTGGATCTGTTGGGGCGGTATGCCAATTGTAGGGGGTCCAAGGTGTCCGGAAGGGCAGCGCAGATGTGGGTTCTGACCAGCCGCTCTAAGCACTTCATGATGATGGAGGTCATTGCTACTGGGCGGTAGTCATTTAGGCAGGTGATGGTAGGTTTCTTTGGGACCGGGACAATGGTGGCCTGCTTGAAGCAGGAGGGAACTACAGACTGGGTTAGGGAGAAGTTGAATATGGTGGTGAATACTTCCGCTAGCTGGTCAGCGCATCCTCTTAGAACATGGCCTGGAATGCCATCTGGCCCTGGAGACTTCCGCAGGTTTACTCTTTTAAAAGCTCTCCTTACATCAGCCATGTCCAGGTACAGAGTGCAGTCGTCTGGGTTCACAGCTAGCTTCTCAGGAGTGGTGTTGGCCACCTCAAACCATGCAAAGAAGGTGTTGAGCTCGTCGGGGAGCGAGGCGGGGGGATTGGCATCACAGCCATTTCTCCCTTTGTACTCCGTTATCTGCCGTAGTCCACACCGCATGCGCCTTGGGTCTGAGCTGTTGTAGTTAGACTCCAATTTGTCCCTATAGCCTCTTTTAGCATCTCTGATGGCCTTCCGTAGGTCATATCTGGCCCTCCTCAGAGCCTCCAGGTCCCCAGAGTTGTAGGCAGAGGACCGTGCTACAAGCTTGGCACGGACATTACCGTTAACCCAGGGCTTTTGTTTGGGGAGGGTCTTAACATTGACCCGTGGAACGACATCATCTATGCACTTGGTGATGAATGCTGTGACAGAGTCAGTGTATTCATCAATGTTGTCACCAGCTGCAGTACGGAACATCTCCCAGTCTGTGGTTTCAAAGCAGTCTTGGAGATTGATGATGGATTCTTCACTCCATTTTTGGACTGCTCGAAAAACCGTTTTTTCCTGTTTCAGACGTTGCCTGTAGGATGGGAGGAGAAGAATGGAAATGTGATCAGCCTTTCCAAAGGCAGGGCGGGGGATGGGTTTATAGTTGTTACGGATCGTTGAATAACAATGGTCGAGGGTCTGATCACCCCGAGTGTGAAAAGAAATGTGCTGGTGGTATTTGGGAAGCATTTTTTTCATGTTTGTCCTGTTAAAGTCTCCAACAACAGTAAAAACAGACTCAGGGTGAGCGTCCTCCAGGCCACTTATTATTCTATATACTTCCTCAAGCGTGCGCGCCTTATCCGCCTGCGGAGGTATGTAGACTGCTGTGATTATAGCGGACGTAAACTCTCGGGGAAGATAGAAGGGGCGTATGTTTACAGTTAGTAGCTCCAGGTCCGGTGAGCAGTGTGTTGAAATAACTCTAGCATTCGAACCCCAACGGGAGTTAACCATAATGCAGACCCCTCCGCCTCTTCGTTTACTTGACTCCGAGGTTCTGTCCTGCCGGTAGATGGAAAAACCAGCTGGCGTAACAGCCGTGTCCGGGATAGTGGGATCCAGCCAGGTCTCAGTGAACGCTAGCACGCAGCAGTTAGCAATGTCCCGCTGGAAGTTAATCCGAGCGTGAAGTTCGTCCATTTTATTGTCCAGAGATTGAATATCTGGTCCGAGATCTGCACAGAACACCGGCACGTTTGCCCCTCTTCTTTCTCCTTCGTCGCCGCCTGCGTATGAGTAAACAAGTCGACGGTAGGATAGTGGAGTCGCAGCAATCGCTCCGGTAAGTGGAAAAATAGCCTGTATCCAGTGAATTGCATATGTCCAAAAGTGCTAGTCGATCATACTGTATGAGCGACAGTGCAGAATGTACAGAAATAAAAACTAACAAAACAGTAATAAGCCAAAACCTGGGTAGAGTGAACAGAGCCATTGTCCATGCGACCATCCTCTACGACGCACAGAGGTATGTGAGTCAGTGATGAGATGTAATGAGGATGATTGGTAATTAGTTGAACCTGCCTCACCTGTGGGAGACATACAAACTGAACAGAACAAACACAAAACATGACAGAATACAGCATAGAGAACTCCAACACAGACCAGGGCACAGAGAAACATAGATTCTGAGACTGGGGGACGTAACAGCATATCTTTTCTAAAGCATACAATTAAATACATTAATCACAGTAGTTAACCACAACAAACAACAGAACAATTATAGTCAAATGAACGACTGGTAGTGCTTCCTTAGGCTTTAAAATGCATTTGTTATTAAATTCTTACACTGTATATTTACTTTGATTTTTGGAAATCTATTTAAATAAATTCATTTTCAGCAAGCGTAAATTACAGTAATTTATTTTATCTTAAGCTTAGAGGCAATAACAGGAAAGACTTTCTTGATCAAAAACAAAACGAGTAATTTAACTTTCTACAATTAACACAGGTTATAATATTGTCCCAGTCTAGATGCATTTATGATGCAGGTTAATTAAGTTTGAATGACTGTTATAAAGAAACATTTTCAAATAAACACCTGACAAATTAATCTATAGTATGCATTTGTATTTTGTTTGTGGTCTCCAGGAAGGCCTCCCTCGAGGCAGGATTGCTGAGGGGAACCCAGGTGGCAATGGCACCGAGGCAGGGTTCAGCAGCTGGACAGTGGTAGCAACGGACCCCCAAGGCTGGTCAGCTGCTGCGACGGGCTCTTTGGACCGGTCTGCTGCTGTGGACTCCGTCGGCTGGTTCACTGTATCCATACACTGGTCTGTTGCTGTGGGCTCCATCAGCTGGTTCACTGCATCTGCAAACTCAAGTGGTGGAGGCAGCACAATACATTCCAATGACAGGTCAGCAGCTGTAGCGGGCTTTCCGGACTTGTCTGCTGCTGTGGGCTCCAGCCTCTTCAGCACATGTGCCATCCTCTTCCTCACTGCATTTACCGCTGCCATAGCAGCCCTCGCCATCTTCCCAGTAGCGTCTGCCGCCTGCATAGCACCCCTTGCTGCATTTGCTGCCTCCTTCACCCTCTGTAAGGCAGCCATCTCCGCTCGCACAGCTGGGTCAGCCGTCTCCTCCTGGGCCAGTGCTCTCTCCCGCTCCAGCCATAGTTCCACCAGCCATTCCGTCAGAGGGGCCGGAAGCTCCTCCGGTGGCTGTGTTGGCGATAGACCCCTGTTAGCAGGGGATGGAACGTCTGCCCTGGCTGTGTTTCCAGGGTAGCTACTGGCAATAAATTTCCTGGGGAGATCCCGGCAGTCGCTCTTCCTCTGCTCTTTCTGAGGTGCCTCTGAGGGCTGCTGCGGTCCTCCCGTGATGTTGCGAGAGGGGAGAGCGCAGCCTGCAGTCTTGTGTCGCTTGATGATCACCCGTTCTTTCTCTCACAGTGTGAAATTGAAAATTGTATAGGGTCTTTTCTCCAGAGCCTGACGGTGAAATCATGACTGGCATTTGGGCATTTTAGAGGAAAACAAAAGAAAGAGACAAATATGAGTGTCACCTTGTAGTGATAAGCTCATACAACTGAAATTGTTAAAAAGGGAGATCATGAAGAAAAAATTATATTCTGTTTAACAGATTCTCATCTATCAGCTACCTGAGGTTACTGGTGTAGTTTTTACTTATTTATAGGCTTTTTTCTCCCCTTTAGTTTGTGACATCAACACCTTTTGACCTTGTCTTGTCAGCAGTAAACGAGAAGCTGTGGAATGATCACAAATTGATCACATGCTTCCTTCAAGCAAATGTCACCAAGCCATCCAAATCTTATCACACAGCTCTGTCAACATGGAAACCTTATGTTCTTTATTTATAGGCCATCTGTAATCCACAACAGTCAATGCACTGATAACAAGCAACATGTAAAAAAAACATTGTTGCTATTACTTTCACAAACAAAACAAAATCAATTCAGATAACAAAACAAACAAAAAACAACAACAATACTTGTAAAATATATACACTCACCTAAAGGATTATTAGGAACTCCATTCTAATACTGTGTTTGACCCCCTTTCGCCTTCAGAACTGCCTTAATTCTACTTGGCATTGATTCAACAAGGTGCTGAAAGCATTCTTTAGAAATGTTGGCCAATATTGATAGGATAGCATTTTGCATTTCATCCAGGGCACGGAGCTCCCGTTCCACCACATCCCAAAGATGCTCTATTGGCATTGGGTTGAGATCTGGTGACTGTGTGTCACGGATTCTCTTCACTGAAGCGATATAGAGACAGATGCGAAGGAGATGCAATCAAACAGCGTTTATTGCCAATACAGCTTCCAAACAAATACTGCCACGAGGGGCAAAACTGAAAGTATTCCAAAACTAATAACAGGGACGAGTAACCGGGAACACGTAACATGGAACATTGCCTGACAAGGGAGGGAAGCAAACACACAAACTAAATACCAAAACAAATGAGGACTAATGACAGACACCTGGGAACTAAAACACTGACATCACCTAACTCAAAACAATACATGAAACAGACACAAGAGGGAGCCAAAACACAACACACGAGGGAGCAAGGGAGGAAACACAGGGAATAATCTAAACAATAGTCCCTACGCCGGTCCATCCCTGGACCGGACGTTACACTGTGGGGGCCACAGTACAGTAAACTCATTGTCATGTTCAAGAAACCAATTTGAAATGATTCGAGCTTTGTGACATGGTGCATTATCCTGCTGGATGTAGCCATCAGAGGATGGGTACATGGATGCCATAAAGGGATGGACATGGTCAGAAACAATGCTCAGGTAGGCTGTGGCATTTAAACAATGCCCAATTGGCACTAAGGGGCCTAAAGTGTGCCACGAAAACATCCCCCAAACCATTACACCACCACCAAAAGCCTGCACAGTGGTAACAAGGCATGATGGATCAATGTTCTCATTCTGTTTACGCCAAATTCTGACTCTACCATCTGAATGTCTCAACAGAAATTGAGACTCATCAGACCAGGCAACATTTTTCCAGTCTTCAACTGTCCAATTTTGGTGAGCTCTTGCAAATTGTAGCCTCTTTTTCCTATTTGTAGTGGAGATTAGTGGTACCCGGTGGGGTCTTCTGCTGTTGTATCCGCCTCAAGGTTGTGTGTGTTTTGGCTTCACAAATGCTTTGCTGCATATTTTGGTTGTAACGAGTGGTTATTTCAGTCAAAGTTGCCCTTCTATCAGCTTGAAGCAGTTGGCCCATTCTCCTCTGACCTCAAGGCATTTTCGCCCACAGGCCTTTTCACACCATTCTGTGTAAACCCTATAAATGGTTTTACGTGAAAATCCCAGTAACTGAGCAGATTGTGAAATACTCAGACCGGCCCGTCTGGCACCAACAACCATGCCACGCTCAAAATTGCTTAAATCACCTTTCTTTCCCATTCTGACATTCAGTTTGGAGTTCAGGAGATTGTCTTGACCAGGACCACACCCCTAAATCCATTGACGCAACTGCCATGTGATTGGTTGAGTAGATCATTGCATTAAGGAGAAATTGAACGGGTGTTCCTAATAATCCTTTAGGTGAGTGTATATACAGGAAACAACAGGACTGAAAAGGTGTAGGCTGAAGCCAAGGCTTATTACACCTACCCTATTAACATGCATTACAAAAACTAGGTATACACTATATAACCCAGTACAACAAAAATAATTCCCTTATGATTTATGTACCTTCTGTTTTATATTTGATTAACACCTTATGTTTAAATCATTTTCTAAATCGGTCGATTGTGTCACACATATTCATGTCAATTTCTAATTCATTCCACATTTTATCTCCATACATGGAAACACATCATTGTGTTACATTGGTTCTGTTATTTGGGTTAGTGAAAATACAGCTTCTCCTCAGTTCATATTGATATTATCTTATATGAAACAGCCTCTGGATACAGTCTGGTAACATGCTATTATGTACTTTGTGCATAAAAGAAGCTATTTTAAGGTCTACAAGTTCACTAAATTTAAGAACCTGTAATTTTATAAATAACTGATTTGTCGGTTCACAATAATTTGCCCCATTTATGATCCCAAAAACCATCTAACAGCCACAAGACATGATTTAAATCTAACTTAAATTGTTGCCCTTTATGGAATGTAATAACACTATAATAGCATCCCTTTTTGAAATAACTTTCTCAGTTTTGGAGATATTCATCTCAAAATGCATCAGTATACTCTCCATAGTAACATCTCACAGCCACAAGACATGATTTTGATCAAATATCAATTGTTGATTTTTAAGGAATATTGTAAAGCCATAATAGCACCCTTTTTGAAATAGCTTTCTCAATTTTGCCGATATTCATTTCACACTGCATCAGTATACTCTACATAGTACCATCTAACAGCCGCTAGACATGATTTTCATCAAATATAAATCGTTGAACTTTATGGAATGTAATAAAGCTATGTTACAATCTAGCTTCCGTAGGACAGGGTCCTGACACCCCACTGTTCAAAAGCCCCAGGAGGCCAGCAAAAGAGGTATGGGATCGAGGGTGTGAGTAAGGACACAGACACAAAGCAGTACCATTTAAAGTAAGGCTTTATTTTAAAAATATAAAATGATAGGTTGGGAAAAGGGGCTGGACGGAACCAAAGCAATGAAAGCATATTACAAAAGCCCCACCCCTAACCTGATCTAACCTAACACACACAAAACTAAACCTAACCTGGCACACGAATGAGGCACCTTAACCAAAAGTACAAAGGGTGATCCGTCCAGATCTAACCTGGTGTGTTTAGACAAGGGAATACCCTATGGGTGGTGTAAGTCCATGGAATGTCCTGCCTAACACTCCCAAGTAAACTCTCCATAGTACCATCTAACAGTCACAAGACATGTTTTTCATCAAATTTAAATCGTTGACATTTATGGAATGTAATAAAGCTACAATATCACCCTTTTTAAAATAGCTTTTGCCATTTTGGAGATATTTATCTCATAATGCATCAGTATACTCTACCATGGTACATCTAACAGCTGCAAGACCAGATTTTAATCAAATATCAATTGTTGATTTAAGTAATATTTTTAACCTAAAAAGTGTCACGGTTAAAATTAAGGTAGGCAGGAGGCAGGAGCGTTTCTCAATGGTGTAAGATTTATTGAACTAAGAATACAGGGTGAAAGAACTTCATACAAAATAACCAATTCTATATACTTGGCTTTATTCAAATTATAAATTCTACACAGAACACTAGAACTTAATTTGGACTTTATTCGTATTCGGCCCCCTTGAACTTTTCGAACTTTTGCCACATTTCAGGCGTCAAACATAAAAATATGAAACTGTAATTTTTTGTGAAGAATCCACAACAAGTGGGACACAATCATGAAGTGGAACAAAATTTATTTGATATTTCAAACTTTTTTAACAAATAAAAAACTGACAAATTGGGCGAGCAAAATTATTCAGCCCCTTTACTTTCAGTGCAGCAAACTCTCAGAAGTTCAGTGAGGATCTCTGAATGATCCAATGTTGACCTAAATGATTAATGATGATAAATAGAATCCACCAGTGTGTAATCAAGTCTCCGTATAAATGCACCTGCTCTGTGATAGTCTCAGAGGTCCGTTGAAAGCACAGAGAGCATCATGAAGAACAAGGAACACACCAGGCAGGTCCGAGATACTGTTGTGGAGACGTTTAAAGCCGGATTTGGATACAGAAAGATTTCCCAAGCTTTAAACATCCCAAGGAGCACTGTGCAAGTGATAATATTGAAATGGAAGGAGAATCAGACCACTGCAAATCTACCAAGACGCGGCCGTCCCTCTTAACTTGCAGCTCATATAAAGAGAAGACTGATCAGAGATGCAGCCAAGAGGCCCATGATCACTCTGGATGAACTGCAGAGATCTACAGCTGAGGTGGGCGAGTCTGTCTATAGGACAACAATTAGTCGTATACTGCACAAATCTGGCCTTTATGGAAGAGTGGCAAGAAGAAAGCCATTTCTGAAAGATATCCGTAAAAAGTGTTGTTTAAAGTTTGCCACAAGCCACCTGGGAGACACCAAACCTGTGGAAGAAGGTGCTCTGGTCAGATGAAACCAAAATCAAACTTTTTGGCAACAATGCAAAACGTTATGTTTGGCGTAAAAGCAACACAGCTCATCACCCTGAACACACCATCCCCACTGTCAAACATGGTGGTGGCAGCATCATGGTTTGGGCCTGCTTTTCTTCAGCAGGGACAGGGAAGATGACTGAAATTGATGGGAAGATGGATGGAGCCAAATACAGGACCATTCTGGAAGAAAACCTGATGGAGTCTGCAAAAGACCTGAGACCGGGATGGAGATTTGTCTTCCAACAAGACAATGATCCAAAACATAAAGCAAAATCTATAATGGAATGGTTCACAAATAAACATATCCAGGAGTCAGAATGGCCAAGTCAAAGTCCAGACCTGAATTCAATTGAGAATCTGTGGAAAGAACTGAAAACTGCTGTTCACAAACGCTCTCCATCCAACCTCACTGAGCTGGAGCTGTTTTGCAAGGAGGAATGGGCAAATATTTCAGTCTCTCGATGTGCAAAACTGATAGAGACATACCCAAAGCGACTTACAGCTGTAATCGCAGCAAAAGGTGGCGCTACAAAGTATTAACTTAAGGGGGCTGAATAATTTTGCACACCCAATTTTTCAGTTTTTTATTCGTTAAAAAAATTTGAAATATCCAATAAATTTCATTCCACTTCATGATTGTGTCCCACTTGTTGTTGATTCTTCACTAAAAATTACAGTTTCGTAACTTTATGTTTGAAGCCTGAAATGTGGCAAAAGGTCGAAAATTTCAAGTGGGCCGAATACTTTTCGCACTATTATTAGTTAACTAATATTCCACCATTAAATAAAGCTTGTGAGGTCATTTACACTCCCATCAAATCATTAGAGCTGAATTAAGAACCGTTAATGTAGAGCGATAATGGTTTGCTAATGTATTAATGACTATAATCCCTTAAAGGCAATAAGATACATTAATCCACATGCATAATATACCTTAAACTGTAAAGAATATCAACTGTAGAATGGGTTAAACAGTTTCTAGAAGCAGAACAAGTTTCTGCACTGGACGGTCAACAATAGACCGTTTTCCAGAAGAATGTCCATTTTCCATCTTCCTTTCTCCAAAACAAATCTTCACTTTTCGAACAAGTCCGTCCTTGTTAATTACTCTATCAACTACTTGTGCTAATCTCCAATCATTGCGAGGTAAATCGTCCACCTTCTCCAAAACAATATCTCAACTTTCAGATTTCTCTTGTGGGTATGCCATTTTTTTCTGGTAGCAATATTAAAGAGGTATTCTTTTCTCCAACGGGACCAAAACTGTTCTGATAAGTACTGCACCTGTCGCCACCTTTTACGTGAATCCATGTCTACTCTGATGAATTTACCTGCAGGGGGCAGTGCGACTTTTAACTTCATTGTAAGCAGGTGATTGGGGGTCAATGGCTCTGGGCTATTAGGGTAACTTAGACAGTCCACTGTAAGGGGCCTACTGTTAATGATAGCCATTGCTTCGTAGAAGAATGTCCTTAGTGATGCATGATCTATTCTACCTGATGAAAGTGACACTGTGGAGCCAAGGACATTGTGTACAGTTCTGATCTGCCTTTCCCATACTCCTCCTGTATGGCTTGAATGAGGAGTATGCATTATGAAGTCACACTGTTTTTCAGCTAAAAAGGTGGCGAGGCGCTCAGAGTCCACTTCCTTTAAAGCCTCCTGTAGTTCATTTTTTGCTCCTACAAAGTTACTCCCTTGATCACATCTTATTTCACTTACGGCTCCTCTTATGGTTATGAAACAGCGGAGCGCATTGATAAAGGCATCTGTGGTCATGTCGTCCAACATTTCAATGTGAACTGCTCTGCAGCAAAGGCATGTAAATAGTAGTCCATATTATGAACTTTGCGAGCTTGTTTAGTCAAAAAAGGACCAAAACAGTCCATTCCACAACATGAGAACGGTGGTGATGGATCTAAACGCTCTGTTGGGAGATCTGACATTCTTTGTTCCTCTGGATGTCTCCTTAATCTGCGACACTTTACACATTGATGCACATAGTTAACTACAGCTTTGTTTATGCCTGGGATCCAAAATCCATTTGACCTGATCTCATTAATAATCTGTCCTTTGCCTTGATGGTGCACCTCACTGTGGAAATGGGATATTATTAGTTTGGTAACATGATGATTCTTTGGAATGATAACCGGATGTTTCAGTGTAGTTGAGAATGATGCATTCTTCAGCCTTCCTCCCACCTTAAGGAGTCCATCGTTATCAAGAAAAGCATGTATTTGACACAGTAGGTTTTGGTGAGGAAGTGACTTTCCCTTTTTAAGCATCTTGGGGCGCAGATGGCTCAGTGGGTAGGGAGTCAGACTTGTAGTCAGAAGGTTGCCAGTTCGATTCCCGACTGAGGCAAATGTCGTTGTGTCCTTGGGCAAGACACTTTACCCTAATTGCTCCCAGGTCGTTGCTGTAAATAAGAAATTGTTCTTAGTCAACTTACCTGGTTAAAAAAAAGGCTAAAAAAAAGGCTAAAAAAAACAACCTTCATCTCTTCTGCATAGGCATTAGCTTGTAAGTCCTTTAGTATGACACATTGTGCATTGTGTCTTTCTTGTACCGTACTGTGGCCTGTGGCTTTATCTTTCTTTTCACAACGGATGAGACGAGCTATAGCTTGAGTGGTCTTGTACCATGATGAAAACTTAGTCAGCTTGTCTGATAAACTTGAGTGTTCTGTTTTAAGTGTGTTCAGTGAATGCACCTTTTTGACCTCTGGATCTCCCAGTGGTATGTCTGTGACAATTTCTACAGCTGGAGGTATTTCTTTACCCCGGAGAAACTGTGTCCCTTTAAACCAGTCTGATGTGATGAGCTCATTTGCACTTAAACCTCTGGAAGCCATGTCCGCAGGGTTTTGTTCTGAGGAGACATATCTCCACTGCTGAGGGGAACTGTTAAGTCTTATCTTCTGAACTGTATTGGACACAAATCTGTGAAAACGACGTGCTTCATTCTTGATGTAGCCTAAAACTACCATAGAGTCAGTCCAGAAGTACTCATCTACCTGTGTCAATCCAAGCTCCATCTTTAGCATGTTACTTACAGTAACTGAGACAACAGCAGCTGTCAGTTCGAGTCTTGGTATTGTGGTGATCTTTAGAGGAGCAACTCTGGTCTTTGCTGTAACTAAAGCACAATGTACATTATTATCTTTGTTTACATGTCATAAGTATGAACATTGACCATAACCAAATGTGCATGCATCCGAGAAGTGATGCAGCTCTGTTTTCACCACTTGGCCAAAGTCTTTGGGCACGTAACAGCGTGGTATTGTGATTTTCTCTAAGTTCTTTAGGTCACTTTTCCAGTTATCCCATACTGGCCTTAGATCTGTGGGAAGGGGATCATCCCAGTCCGTGCCTTGTTTGCATGTCTCTTGAAGTATTATTTTACCTATGAGTACAAAGGGGGAAACAAATCTCAGTGGGTGATAAAGAGATGCTACTGTTGATAGGATGCTACGCCTTGCTGCATTATGGTCGTTGGAGCAAAAGCGAAACCTGAGTGTATCAGACTCAATGTGCCAATGGATGCCCAGCGCTCTTTCAAGTTTTGAGTCATTAAAGGCTAGGTCACAAGCCGGCTTTGGAATGGCACGCTCAGATGGGGAAATGCTTTCTAACACTTTTGTAGTTGCTCACAAACTTGTGTAATCTGAGGCCACCTGATGCACAGATTGTCTGAGCTTCCTTTGCGAGCTGAATGGCTTTCTCTATGCTTGCAGTACTCGTTACACCATCATCTACATAGAAGTCTTTCAATATGAACTGTGATGCAAGGGGAAACAGTGTCTCGTTCTCTTTAGCGAGATGCTTTAAGCCGTAGTTGGCGCACCCTGGCGAGGAAGTGGCACCAAAAAGGTGCCCTTTCATTCGAAACTCGTGAGGCTCAGTATTCAAATTGCCATTTTTCCACCATAAAAAATCTTAAATAGTGTCTGTCAGATTCGTACACGTGAAATTGATGAAATATTTCTTCGATGTCAGAGCAATGCAACTTGGTGTCTTCTGAATCTGATAAGAACACCATTTAGACTGTTCAGCACATCTGGGCCTGATAACAAATGATCATTCAGGCTGGTGCCTTTCTATTTGGCTGAGCCGTGAAAGACTACTCTAAGTTTGTCTGGTTTTTGGGGATGATATATCCCTTGGTGGGGAATATATCATTTTTCTCCTTCCTTCGTTTCACTGTGCGCTTCCTCTGCGTCACCCTTTTCTATTACTTCACTCATGAACTTTAAATATTGTTCTTTGTACCTTTGGTCCTTTGACAGTTTTCTTTTTAGATGTTCAAGTCTGACAGTGGCTATTCGTTTATTGTCAGGTAAGTGTGGTCTGTCCTTAAACGGGAGCGGCATTTCGTAATGTCCTTCCTTATTTTTATATATGCCTTCCTTTAGTGTGTTCAAAAAAAGAATGTCGTCTTGGGAGACTGACCTGTCATCCTTGTTGTCATCCTTGAAGTCAGACTCGAGGACCTTGAGTGCATCAGCAGGAGTCACTGAGGGGAACTCCTTCACTATAACTCTGTGACACATAGTGGTCATGTTTAACGGGTCATTGTTATATGATGAAGGGCCTACAATTCTCCATCATAGTAGTCATGTTTAACGGGTCATTGTTATATGATGAAGGGCCTACAATTCTCCATCATAGTAGTCATGTTTAACGGGTCATTGTTATATGATGAAGGGCCTACAATACTCCATCATAGTAGACATGTTTAACGGGTCATTGTTACATGATGAAGGGCCTACAATACTCCATCATAGTAGTC
>JACXGM010016782.1:0-20211 GCA_016801145.1 Umbra pygmaea
TCTCCCATACAGGGGATTTAAATGACGCGGGACGTCCAAGCTCCTCCGTTTCTCCGCTCGCCATGACCACGCTGTGAGCGGACTGAACATGCGCAAAACTTTTTTATTTCAGTAATCAATCCGCGGATCACGTGTGTCCCGAACCGAAGATATTGATCCGAACGGATCACGGATCAATGACGATCCGTTGCACCACTAGCTACCGTATGATTGAACAATAATACTTGAAATTAGTAACGATATTGGGGGTCCGCGTGGCGTAGCGGGCTAAGTTGCTGCATTACAGGAGTCTGTCAGGATGATCATAGGTTCGAGCCTGACCATAGGTTCTGACTTTCCCAGGTCTCCTGCACAAAATTGGCATAGCACTGCCCGGGATTTCGGTTAGATGAGTCAGATTATCCTACCATGTTGCTCTCCAGTGACTTTGTGTTTAGATCAGGCACCTGTCAAATGCAATAGTGGAGGTATAGTCGATGAACGCATTCATCCCTTGCATGATCTGACTAAAGGCTAACCTGTTGGGTGAACAGCGGGAAAAGAATTGGCGGTTCGGGTGACATGTGGTTGGATGAAACATGTGCGAACCCCTTGTCATCCCACAGATCTGTCCAAGGATTTGCGGAGCTGCAGACAGGGCAGGGCAAGAGGGAATTTGGGAGAAACTGATTTTTTTATTCTAAAAAATGTAAATCAAACATTAAATCCTTAGAGCTTGTGGAAGTTGGTGATCCTGTTGAGTGTTTAGAGATGTGTTGTTCTGAACTACTGGCTTTTTAGCAAGCTTGTTAAATTTAACCAGAACTTCTGATCCATACAGCATCTAGAAAGAGACATGCCCACAGAAGTAGACAACTGCATTAATGTGAAGTTATTAAGTATACTGTACATCACTAATTCTCAATTGGTGTGAACAGGTGGGTTCAGAGCCAGTCCGACACGTACGCAAGAACCATTCTTCTGTCAACATTATATTATGCCGGCAACACGAACTCGCTCATTTGAATTCATTGCAGTAATTGTTAATTCATTAAGCTAGTGAATTGTAACCAAATTCAATTTAATTGTGTGTAAAGAAACAATAAGTGTATTTGATAACAACCTTTTTTCTTGTTTTTAATAACATGTAACAAATAACAGTAACAAATATGCTGTACACACAATTTGGTTATATTGTCAGTGTCATGTGAAAACACAATTCCATTTGAAAAACATTCACTAGTCTGTTTTATCCAGAAATAGACTAATTTTAGCAACACAAACATGCTCCTGCTACCTACCTACTGTATCTATGCAATGAACTATCAATGATTTTTGCAATGATTTAAAAGCTTTTTTCCACAAACAAATTAGAGTTTGTGTTGCCGGCATAAGTGATGACAGGAGAACAGTTCTTGCTTACGTCTCGGACTGGCTCTGGGTATGTTACTCAAAGACCCAAAGCAACAGACTGTGCAAGATTGAATGTTATAGGTAAAATGTGTCTTTCAAAACACCTGAATGTAAACTTATCAACTGAAGTAGTCTCGAAAAACTCTACCCCAGAAACACTAATATACAAAGACTGTAGCAATGAATATTCTTGCGAACTTGTTAAAGTAACTTCAACAGTACAGAGTAAGTAGTAGTGGTATGGGTCGATATGCACGATGCATCAACAGGTAGGGGTAGCATCGTAGGTTTCAAACTGTCTGGGTCAACAGCATGATAATAAAAATTACTACAGATTTAATTCGGCTAAAATGTTCAAACGAAGTAACTTACTAAATACGCCTTGTATCTGTAATATCCTCCGACAAGGCTTAGAACTCCTCACATGCAAGGCCTATATGCTGTAGCAAGGGAAATCCAATGTGCCGTCTTCTAAAGGATACAGGATTGCCCTCGCATTTGGTTAGTATAAGATTGGACAGTTCTATAATCTCCTAATCTGTGCCTGTGTGTAGGCCTGCTGCACTGCAACTAACCCAGCTGGCTTATCCTAATCTGCCCATTTCTCCAGTGTGTGGTCTTATTAAAGGGCCCCAGAATGCATTGCTTCTGCTGTACCGATTTACTGCCCTGCAATAAACAGACAGGGCCAGGCTCATTGAATCCTTCTGACAATGCAGAATGATTCCCATTTCCCACTGAGTATCATCTGTGCCCACACTAGAAACACACTGCTCCAGTGTGGTATTTCAATTAGCAGTCTGGGGATTAGTTAGGAAAAAATTGTCTTAGGCGTTTATCAGCTTGTCCTGAAGACAATTCACAATTTAGGAACATGATCAAATTTTCTGTTTTAAAAGAAGTGCATTATGTCAAAAGGACTATTGTAAAATACAGGCAGTGCTTGACTTGGAATTAACTACGTGGAGTAGCTGTCTTTTTCAAACCTTTTTTTAAACCAGTTTTATTCACAATCAAATCGATTCAAAGACAGACATGCTTCAAAACTAATATTTTGTATTTCCATAAAAATAAAACGTTGCAGTGAAGTAAAAGGTTTTTGCTAAATTTACAGTGGCCGAGCGCTGAGTTGTATTTAGGGACTTGTCGGAAACATGACTGGCACAATTTTGAGTTGTTTAGGGGTCTGGAGCGTTCCTTTAAGACTAAATACTTGTATATTTATTACATAAGAAATTAAGTGAATGGGGATTCAACTGCATTAAGTAGACTACTTGAATAATAAGGCAATGCATAGGGTAAGGAAAGGAGCTCTACAGATGGAGCTGTAATATTTACACAGTATGGAATTTGTTTGTTAATTCTGCTAATTAATTCATGACATTTGAAAATGGCTTTAATGCTTAGTTAAATGAAAGTAGCACTAGCATATAGTTTGTTCTCCATCATGGTTATATAGCTAATGGTCCTACCTGATACTGAAGTGATGCCTCGCTCTCTCTTCAAGCAACAACAAAGTTGTGCACAACACCCCACTGACCTTTACTTGTTTTATTGTAGGGGGACGGTTAATCAAATCAAGTTTATTTGTCGAGCTGCAATATAGAAATTAATTTATCACCACATTATCATACTGTAGCCAGCAGCATGAAACTCCATCAGCAGGGTCTAGGTGTACCATCACCAATCCTAACTGGACAAATAAATGTATTCACCTTTCCAAGTATTAAAATAATCTGAATGAAATGTAGTGAACCATTCTATCCTTCAAGTTAGTGTTTTTTTAAAGATCAACAGTGAAAGAATGATTGCCTGATCATGTCAGGTGCAGGCTAGTAATTAAAGAAATGGATCATTGTAATTTGGTTTCTTGAGAAAGTAGGGGGTAACTGTCTCTGAACATGATCCAATTGATTAATCTAATCAGAAGCCATTTCTGTAGATGTGTGAATGGTTGTATATAAAACCAATTTATTCTGAATATAAAAACAAATGTACCTTGGTAAAGAAATGCTGGTAAAACAAATGAGTTACAATACGTCAAGATATGACTCTTAGTAATGCTACTGTAATTAATGGAGAACAAATACACGTGTTCTGAGTTTCCTTTTACACCTTACTAGGTATGCTCATATTGACCGTTTAACCGTTAACCAAAAGTAAAACATTTGACCGATTAATACTATTAGTTAAACGGTTAAGAAGTTTTTTAAATTTTTTATGTATATATAGCCTATATTAGTTAAATCATGTGGCGCGCTGACACGCGCAACCAGAGCCTGGCACTTCGTTTTGAAAGGTGGGGAGATATAGGTAATGAGGAGCAAAATATACTGGCTGCCTGTTTTGCATCTGCAATGAGTTCTTCATTTAAAATGTCAACACTTGGACATTTATGATGACTGATATTAACTTGCGCTTTAATTTTTTCATGTACAGAAACGTATAACGCTATCGTATTGGGAAGCATATATTGTTTTATCGGCTACATTTCATCATGCTCCTGATGCATTATAGCCGACAAAATAATGTTACCTTAAAAACAACACACAGTGATTGATAACACTTTATTTTCGGAGAGGACCGTAATGGTAATTTCAATGAAATGGGTGCGCCCGGCAGATATTGTTAAGTTAGTACAACGCATAGAAAGCGTTATCAACATTTTGTTTAGTGTTAATGAAATATAGCCCTTATTTGCAGTAGGCAACAACCATGTTCTAGATTGTCACCGACTGTTTTCATTCTATAATTTGACAACTCGGTAAACACTGCATCAAGGCTACTTTCACTTGATTGAAAACAGAAAGTGAAAACGTCTACGACAAATTTTCTGCGACAGTATTTTGGTGGTGTGGACTTCACGCCAGTGTAGTTTGGTGAAACCAAATTTCAACACAGCTTTAGTATGAAACTAACTAGTTTCATCGTATCGTTTAGTGTGGACTTTGCACCCGAGTGAACTTATACGCCAAGCTGGTGCACCCCGCAGCTGTTGTTGATCTGTTCTGTATGCTGTTTAGACATTAAAACAAATCCGTAAAAAAAAGGTTTGTTTATTTAACGGGTTACAGACACTCACTGTAATTTTTTATTTAAAGCCAATTGAATCTTATAATCTTATCAGCTAACGGTTAATAAATCGGTTAACGAGTTCCGGTTGTCGGTCAGGAAAATTACCCGAAATGAGCATCCCTACACCTTACCCATGTAAAATGGTGAAAGCCACCAGAACATGCATTGATCATTGGATGATTAATGCGCAATGAATGTTTCCTTTGACAATCTAAACATTTCCAATGCGTTTATTTTCAGAATAACACACAAAAATGTTGCTTGAAAATGACAGACATTTGTTGTGAACTGCATAGAAAAACTCCTGTTTCGTAGTGAGATGATCTTTTATCTTTCTTACCAATTAACATGTTGTGAACAGGCCTTCGCACAGCTCGCAGGAAACAATTGTATTTGCCTGCTGATTTTCGCTGAGTTATACTGCTAATATTTCCAGCTGTCATAATTCGCCTTTGGCTAAGCAACACCCTAGAATGTAGATTGGTCAATCACAGCGCATCCAAGAACTAGCTCCCACAGAGGTCCAACACTTTTTCACAGCGCTTCATTGACTTTAAACACAGGCGTCTCATATATTTGGTCTCGGCAGGCTATTAACGTCGTAGTTTTATAAAAAATGTGGTTAAACGTTGTGCCTGGGGCATTTGTAACACAGATGCACATTTCCCAGAGAGGTTGGAGATGGGTGTCTGTTTTTTTCCCTTCCCAAAACTGAAGTCAAATCCTGACATGTGTTAGCTAACGTTAACGTTAGTTAGCATACCAGTTGTTGATACGCTACCACATGCTGCTAATGAATAAACGTTATACTCGCGTAGTCCGTTTGCTTTGTAATAATGATTATAGAAGTGAATAGAGACCTACCCAGCATTGCATGAACAGTGTTGCTCCTTGATATTGTTAGTCCCAGCCTCCGTCCTGATTAGTAGGATATGCGGGGGTTCATTTTTTAAATGCGACTGGTTTGCTTTTGCCTCTATTTGGATGCCTTGTGTTCCTTGCGTTTCACCTGTATGTCTTGAATATAGCCTTCAAATGCATATTGCAGCCCATTTTGCCTACTTCTACCGGACACTTTATTTGCTGCTTTATAAAAGTTTGATAAAATTTCAGCAGGAAGAGCTGTCACAGCATAAGCAATGTTGATACCAAACCAGAGCCCAAATGAAGTTGTCGGACTTAGCAACAGTAACTAAGGGGGGTGGGGCTTAGCCAAAGTTGAATTGTATCCTTCCATTTTGCTAACCGCCAACCCGCAAGCATTCCTGTTCATGCGCCAGACCTCTTTCCTGTAATTTTAGATCAGCGTGATATATTAAAAATGGATAATACTTGTTTTACAAATGAAAAGGGGAAATACAACTAACTATTGGTTTTGTTTTAAAAGTAAAAAAAGAAATATATATAGTGCCTTGTGAAAGTATTCGGCCCCCCACCTTTTGCCACATTTCAGGCTTCAAAGATATAAAACTGTAATTTTTTGTGAAGAAGCAACAACAAGTGGGACACAATCATGAAGTGGAACCAAACTTATTGGATATTTCAAACTTTTTTAACAAATAAACTGACAAATTGGGCAAGCAAAATTATTCAGCCCCTTTACTTTCAGTGCAGCAAACTCTCCAGAAGTTCAGTGAGGATCTCTGAATGATCCAATGCTGACCTAAATGACTAATGACACATAGAATCCACCTGTGTGTAATCAAGTCTCCATATAAATGCACCTGCTCTGTGATAGTCTCAGAGGTCCGTTGAAAGCACAGACAGCATCATGAAGAAGGAACACACCAGGCAGGTCTAAAATACTGTTGAAGTTTAAAGCCCGATTTGGATACAGAAAGATTTCCCAAGCATTAAACATCCCAAGGAGCACTGTGCAAGCGATAATATTGAAATGGAAGGAGTATCAGACCACTGCAAAACTACCAAGACCCAGCCGTCCCTCTAAACCTTTAGCTAATACAAGGAGAAGACTGATCAGAGATGCAGCCAAGAGGCCCATGATCACTCTGGATGAACTGCAGAGATCTACAGCTGAGGTGGGCGAGTCTGTCCATAGGACCACAATCAGTCGTATACTGCACAAATCTGGCCTTTATGGAAGAGTGGCAAGAAGAAAGCCATTTCTGTAAGATATCCATAAAAAGTGTAGTTTAAAGTTTGCCACAAGCCACCTGGGAGACACACCAAACATGTGGAAGGTGCTCTGGTCAGATAAAACCAAAATTAAACTTTTTGGCAACAATACAAAATGTTATGTTTGGCGTAAAAGCAAAACAGCTCATCACCCTGAACACACCATCCCCACTGTCAAACATGGTGGTGGCAGCATCATGGTTTGGGCCTGCTTCTCTTCAGCAGGGACAGGGAAGATGGCTAAAATAGATGGGAAGATGGATGGAGCCAAATACAGGACCATTCTGGAAGAAATTTGTCTTCCAACAAGACAATGATCCAAAACATAAAGCAAAATCTACAATGGAATGGTTCACAAACATATCCAGGTGTTAGACTGGCCAAGTCATTGTCCAGACCTGAATCCAATCGAGAATCTGTGTGATTTAGCTACTTAAATCAAAGAACGTTCATTGCTAGTTGGCTTGCTGTTAATCTTAAATAAACGTATAGCGGGTAATCAGCGTCTGCTCATTAATTACTCACAGGCAACTCATACTAAATTGTGTGTGGCAATCGGGCAGTCTTATAACAAACCAACGCCCCCCCACCTCCGGCGACATAACAGTCATCTTCGACCAACGTCATAACCGTTATCAACAATTCCGAAACCGGCACACCCCTATTCTAATTACAGACATGTTCAAGGAGTTCAGAGAGCCTGTATAAGGACCAAATTTTGGTAAATGTGTTATGTCACTATTTTTGGTAACCTACTGTACTTAAATGGCCAGTATGTACTTTATTTTCTTTATTAATTAAAGCCTCTATGTTTACAGGCTTGTGGTGATGCGCAATGTGCGATAGGTGCCAAAACAAATCTGTTTGGTACTGCCAATTTGTTTTTGTCATGGTTCATATGTAGCCTGGGAGAACCCCGACGGACTTCCGGCAAATTTAGATTTGCTGTGCTAATCAGTCTGGCCAAGAGCCCATTTCCAATTTTTCACAACAGTTGAGGCGGGCTTTTTACGAAGAAGATAGCGCAGCTATCGACGAGTGTGTCGACGAGGGGAGACTTTGCCATGTAGCACACAATGGTTTTTTCTAGCTGCCTTCACTATCGCCTGGAAAGCCGCCCGCTTGATTGGTCGGCAAATCCCACAGCACTCTGCCTTTGAAAAAGGTGTGAATGCTTCATTACAAAAGTATGAAGACGTTAGCGTGCACATCTCCTGTGACTGGGCAAGGCAAATGATTTAATTCACAACATGATTGAAGTATACTGACCACTTAACTTAATCATTGATTTGCTGGCCAGGCTTAAAACCGGAATCGGCCTTGAAGTAGAATTACATTAATGTATTTAGAGATCTGATTAGAAAACATTTCACAGTAACATTAAAAATTATATGAAGTTGAACACAATCTTGGCCTAGCCTATATATTTTAATATGTACAACTTTTGTACTTTTGTTCATGAACAGTGCCTAAGATTCAGGCCAGACACCAAATGTGAACACTTTTTCATTAGCAACTTTGAGGCAGCCAGGTTCTAAATGCACCCTAAGAAGGAGAACAATGCTATTGTGATGGAGTTAGAAAAGCAATGTAACAATTAGGGGGAAAACTCAACTGAATTAGCCAAAAAAATTTAATTTCCTTTGGCCCTAGTAATTGTGGTTGAGTGGATCTTATATGCCTACACAGAGTGGCCATTTATCTGTGCTGGGTCACAACCAGGTTACTATAACAGTGTGCCTTTGTTAAATTCTTTCACAGTTCTTGAGTTCTTACTTGATAGGTATTAAAATTGGAACAATAACTAATAGGGATGTCTAAAGCGCACAGTATACTACAGATTCCTGACCTGGCGCGTGCCAAAGTCATGTCATGGGAGCGCCGAAACCATTTATACTCGTGCGTGGTGCTCGCGACACAAGTTGCAGTCTTCCCCTGAACACTGGGGAAGAGGCTGAGGAGAGGCTACAGACTTTGATATTTTCACGGACTAGAAGAAGAAAAAGGTAAACGATGGCAGAACTGTTAGCAACATTGACATTAATGTCAACAGTGGCTAAGATTATCTTAACCGTTTTGTTATGAACCGTTTGCTGTTTTATTATGAACCATTAACTGTGTTTAGGAATCATTTACTGTGTGTTCGAACTCGTCCTTGGTTCCTGTTCCTGCTTTGGCAGAAAAAAAAAAGTGGTGCGCGCCCTTGGCTCTTGCGCTCAAAACCCCAAAGTTGACGTAGATTTTGCTGGCGCCCGGTCGGGTGCGTTAAGTATACTGTAGGCATAATGTCGTTGAACACAATTGACCTAATATAGCCTATTCCCCATGTTCACATGCACATCCATCATGTTATTACTAGGCTGTAAATGCAGTTTGAGTTGCGCTTTTTGTGTGAAGTTTTAAAACCGAAATATGCCCAAAAAGCTGCATGCATTTGCAAATCTCAGCTATGCTATTTTAGAAACAATCAAATACAGTTGGAAAAGACAGACCATTTAGAACACAGATTGTTAGTAAAACAATTATTTTTTAATTAGTATTTAAACACTCGGAATGATAACATTTAAAATATTTCAATGACACGGTTTTGGCAGTTAGAGTTCTAATGACGGTGTACATCTATAACCGTCGGTCTCACGGTTATTTAATAACCGTCACACCCCTAAATTAGAATCAAAGTCATTTAATATTAAAATCGGGAACAGGGGTGGATCGAGATCGCAATTTTATAACGATTTATCGTGCAGGCCTACTGTCAGGGTCTGTCACTCATGTAGATCGGTTCTGTTCCATAGCTACACAATTAACCCAATTACTTTTGGAAAACAGAGTGCATGTGTAACTGGGTCAGCCACCCTTGGGGAAAACAGATACCCAATCAAGAAAAATTAGACAATAGGACAAAAACAAAGGGACTGCCATGTAGTAGTGTCTCAAAATAGCAGTTTGTCAATGGTCCTACTATTATGGTGTTTATAAAGATGGTGTAGCTTTTGTATTCAAGAAGAAAGAAATTAAGGATTTGTCAGCTGTTGAGGAAAAAACAGCTGAAAACAATTCATGGCTGTATTGAGTGAGAGGGCATGCAGACAACCCTGCTGCCAGCAGAGGTGAGACCGGTAGCCATTTTGAGGAAGTGCACTGTCATACCACAACGGCCATTTACTATGCAACACATGGAAAGAATGACATCCAGGCAACTAGTTGAGTATTTATAAATAATAAAGACATACATTTACAGGCTAGGATATTAGTGTCATATTGTAAATTCTGAAAGGAGAATGACAAGAGAATGAGAAAATTTTAATGAAAATATAAAGGCCTTGTACCCCCACACCTCTCGTTGCACATTCTACATTCCCAGACTTGTACTGTAGCTACTATGTTCAGTAGTTTTCCACTGGTGAGACCTGAGCCATTCCCTGGAATTATCCTGAAAACACAGTTTAGTATTCACCCATTCAAATTGCTTACTAACTGCCACACCCATTTGTAAAATAATACTGCATTTTTTTTAAACGTGTGCAGTGTTTCATTTCTCACACAGCAGTTTGTCTAAAATATATTTTATATTGTTAAAATATATTCAGGCATTTTTGTATGAAATGTCAACTGTGATTATCATAATTTTGCCTGCAGCTGTACTCCTGTATGAGAACTAGACTTGAAATACTACAAATAAACTGTTATCAGTCTAATACAGTTGGACAGCTGTCATCATAGACAGCAGTATGAGGTCTAGTCCTCCGCTATAAATATCCGGACCAGCCAGCCTCAGCATCTGTAAGCCCCAGCCTAGCCTATTTTGTCACATGATAGAAGTATTGTCACATCAATGCAGACTGCCAGTCATCAGCTTTTGCAGTCAACTTACATCACTAAAGATCATATCAATATCTAGGTCATAGACCACCAATGGTCTCCTTGGTCTGGTCAAAACTGGACTTCCTATAGATAATAGGATTTAAATTTTCAAACACTGTCAGGAAAACTTCTCACATAAGGACATGTACAATGTATTTTATTATTCAAATTGGGTTCTGATACATACATGCATTTAAATCAAGCACTCCCCTAACTGTAGTGAAATCATGTTATGACACGTGTGAATAAAATTTATCAAAAACGGCTTCTGATCTTTCATGAATGATGCTAGTTAACGGAAAATGTGGTTATTTGTTAAATTCCTGGAAAACTTATATTCTGAAAATAAGCTGTTTTTAAACATAACATTTTTTACAAACATTACTAAACAAGTCACTTGTTCTGAAAAAAAGTGACTAGTTCCAGATAATGAGTTAATGTTCTGAAGGATACTTGACACTGTACAGTAAAAGCCATATAACCTTAAGTTTACTAATGATGGTTATGCAATACATAAATGGTTACTGAATTAATTTAGCTTTAAACTGACTTCAATTTGAAAGATGGCTGTCTCAATGCATTGCAACTCCTGCCCTGGAAGATGGTCTAGGCCTGTTAAACGACCTTGTAAGACACGACCTTCACCATGCAGTGATGAAAAAGGCCTGCCACCTTGGGATGGTTGAAGCCTATTGCTTCTGTCTTCGCAAACGGATGACATTGTATTTAAACTGTAAACGTAAAGTATAGCTATACATTTTCGCGAGTAATAGATTTACTTCAACTATTTAGCTACTGTCACTGTGTAATCTATTAGACATATTAAATATGACTACGCACAAGATTATCGCTTGCTAGAGCATCACATATAATTCATCTCCGCAATAAAACCTGTCAACCTCTCGGTTATACATTGTAATTCGTTAAAAATATGGACTCACTGAACTTAGCCTCAACCATGGAAATAGAATCTATGGCCTCAACTCTCAACGTTTCATCCTCGTGACGCAATCAAAAGAATCCGTCGAATGTGAGCTGAGGCACGTAGCTAGCAAGCTAAAAAGCAACGGGATTTCCTGTTGTACATCCAGCAATGGCATATGTCATAATTTACACAACCGTTTGATAAAACATGTAGGTTCAGATGAAGAATAAACAATTGAGTGGTAAATTTATAAATCATTAAAAAATATAAATCATGCGTCATGTCAGTTCAGGATGAACTGGCGGATTAAATTCAACTCCACGAGTTGGGCAGCCTGGTGATGCCACGACGTCATGAAAATTGGTTTTGAACATTAATGGAGCTATCCTAAGAAACTACGTATTTCAAAAATTAATACAAAATATCAGGATACATAATGTACATTGTTCGTAGTGCGGAAAATGTTGATGCTTAGCTCCTCTTCCGCAAAATGCATCATCGGTCGAGTGTCACGTTACAGCAGCCTATATGTTGTACGCAGTACTAGATTTTCTCGAATTAATTAATATTGAATCATGTTTATGTTGAACAAAATACTCAATTCTGAGTTTGAAACACGTGTGGGTCATGTATTCGTCTGCAATCCACTCATAACATATTTAGAAATAATTTGTAGTGAAACTACACAATCGCCAGAAGTCAAGGCCACATTGTCGCATCCTTTCCCCGCCTCCATCATTATTTGCTTTACAAATAAAATTAATACAAAGTAGGCTATGTATACTACTTACAATTCATACAAGAATACACAATTTAAATACAACACAATGAATACTAAACGATTTCATAGGTTTTTATTCGTCGACGTGCTTACCTTGAAGTGTGATGCTGCAGTGTGTCTGTCTGTCGGTACACGCCAAAGCTGAGGGTACCGCCTTCCCAATTTATAGGACACGTGCATTGATCGAGTCGCCCTGGAAACATGACGTCACATGATCTTGGGTTGTTGGGGATTCAGAGAACAGACAAGGCTGCTATGGAAACCATACATGAATTGAGGTCGCCATATCCCCCCCACCAAGGGCGCTGGAAGGATATTACAAGTTGACGAGTTCGAACCTCCATTCATATACTATTTAGAACTATAATACAATAAAAAATGGATGCATGAGATAAATAATTGTTTGTGTTTTAGTCTCAATATATATATATATACATACAGCAATGGAAAAAAATAAGAGACCACTGCAAAAAAGTATCTGATTTCACTACTCATAGGTATGAGTTTGAGTTAAATGAAAATGTTTGTTTTATCCCATGAACCACTGGCAATATTTCTGCCAAATTCTAAATGAAATTATTGACATTCAGAGTATTTTTGCAGATAATGACAACTGGTAAAAACAACCAAAAAATATGATGTGACCTAGAATACAAATGCAAAGTAAATACATAGGTAACTTTATGCCAATACTGTCGCAAAAATACAAGCATCTCATGTTTGATGGCATGAAAACATCTCTGTTCCTCGTGGTCATATTCTAGAGGTTTTCAATGTGGTTGTTTGCAGTGGTCTGTTATTTTTGTCCAGAGCTGAATATAGGCCTAATATAACAGGGTTGTAATATTTACATAACAAAACAAAAAATAATAATTATATGTCGTAGGTGTTAGATGCTGTTGAATCAGCCTCCAATTATACATTTTATTACCGATTTTCTATGTCACAGTCAATAATAATGCTAGCCTACAGGCCTGGCAACTGATCTTAATTGACCATGTGGATCCTATACGTTTGGATACTTATTATATTTTATATTGTGATCCAATAACAATATTCTATAGACATATTCATTTATATATATTTATTATAACAATAACCACAGTGGATCAAAATTGTAATTTAATTCAGGGAAATCCGACTAGCCTATCGCTTGGTGCGTACAATGAAAGATGTTATTCAATTTTGCAGGGTCTGCTGCCTACAAATCAATGTATGGAATGCGCCATTTTTTTCACGACAGAGGGCGTCATTACGTACGTGGAAGCGTTTCACTATGATGCTGTAGGAAAGATGTGGTCTCACACACTGCAGCTCTGGGCTAATACCAGTTCTTCTTCGTTCTCCTAAAATGTGCTGTTGAACACTCCCTCTCCTAGATATAACGGGATTTGACCGGCCTAAATAATATCCCAGGAATTCGTTGAAGCTCTCCTTGACCCAATCTACTCGCTTTTAAATTCATAAGGAGGAGTGAAGGAGTGCACGCTACAGGATATAGATAGAGAATCGGAACCCAGCCATGGTCTACGTGAGAGATGACGCGTGCCCTTGTAGAAACCTCTGGATGAAAAGCGCATGTGAGACCATTTTGGTGAATAATCAAACATTCCGGTGGAAGGATATTCCATATTGATGAGCTCTATAGAGTACGTTGAAATATTGAGCATTCTATAATTTCTATATTCTAACTATTGTTACTTGCATGCATCTAACAGTATTTCGAATATAGTCTTAATTCATAGGCTACAGTATATTGTACCATGAAGAGCAGAAGAATGAAAGGAAAATACAAAAAATTGAAGTTCTTGAGGTGATATTGGATTATAGGCAATATAATCTTTGTATGCATACCTTTGTATGACACAACAAGAACTGCTGTGTCACGTTTCACTAATAAAGCATATCAGGCCTGACTACACATCTGAGCATGTGGATTCACCATGTTTGGAACGTAATTATGTTAGTTTGGTCACTACATTTAGTATGTTGCAGTGACGACTGGGTTAGTGATCTGCACTAACTGTTAGGGTCTGAGGCTTGCAGTAATAAAAAAGGAATGTCTTTTGTCTGTAGCATGCTTGCATTAGATGGCATCATTACATACGCAGACGTGTTTCAGCGCACGTAAAACAGTGTGGTCTCAGCTTTTTGCAGAGCAGGGCAACAAGAGAGATGATGTGGGCATTTGTGTAAAACACATAAATGCAAAATATTGTGATAAATCAACACTGTAAAAAAGCCAAATTGCAAACATTGGGTTTACTATAATTTTTAAGGTTTTGCTAACACATTTTTGGGAAATATTACATTTGCATGCAATACTCAGTTAATCCAAAATAGTGGTCTATAATTTGTCTGAACTGTGCATTCTGTAATATCTCAAATAAAAACCTGTAGTCAATTAAACGCAGGGCCTCGAGAGGATAATTTGAACGATTGGTGGTTGGATTGGCATGGCGTCCTTGTGGGGTTCCAGTGCGGTGGAGTTGGAGCAAGAGCTGGCCGAAATTATTGAATACGATAGACTGTCGCTAGAAAGGGACAACAATATGAATACCGTGTTGGTGGCGGGTAGCGACGGCTGTGCTGTGAGAAAGGTCGGCATGGAGGGGAGTTCGGATGGGAGTGTGGGGGTTGCTGGTGTGGGGGTAGGTTATGAGGAGTCACAGTATGTCTGGAGGAAGAAGAAGCATCCACGGAAGAAAGAGGGTGGTGAGAGTAGTTCGGGAGAGGGTGAAGGGCCAGCTGGTGGTGTGGAGCAGGAGTTTAAGGTGATTGTGGTGTTTGCAGCCCCGACAGGTAAGGTGTTGCACCCGGTGTCACTCACTACGGCGATTAGGGAACAGGTTGGGAGGGTCACAGATGCTAGGTGTTTGAGTGGTGGTAGGGTTCTTATTGTGGTAGGTAGTGTGGTTCAAAGGGATAAATTGCTGAAGTTGGAGGTGTTGAATGGGGGTAAGGTGAAATGTCTGGTGCCTGGGAGTGCGGCGAAGGTGAGAGGGGTGATCACGGGTGTTCCAGAGGATCTGTCTATGGAGGAGCTTAAAGAGGTGGTGTCGGGGGGGTGGTGATGGAAGTGAGACGGTTGGGCAGTAGGGCGTTGGGGTTAGAGAAGGTGAGTCCCACGGTGTTGTTGGAGTTTGGAGAGCCGTTGCAGAGTAGGGTGCACTTAGGGTTTCTTAGTTTTGATAAAGTCCAGGGGCGTCGTCAC
Organism: Umbra pygmaea; assembly: GCA_016801145.1. Classification (NCBI taxonomy): domain Eukaryota; kingdom Metazoa; phylum Chordata; class Actinopteri; order Esociformes; family Umbridae; genus Umbra; species Umbra pygmaea. The sequence continues at coordinate 15,388 of JACXGM010016782.1, forward strand.
CACAGAAAAAAAGGCTGGGCTTAAATCAAGGGTGGGGAAAAATTAGTGTGGATAATCTCCTACAGTAGTACTGTAGGTGCCTTTCATATAATGTGCATTCCAGTTAAGCTTAATGTACAATTCTACCACTTAAATTTTTTATAGATTCAACAATATATTCTTGCTATTTTCAACACAGTTTTTTGTGGATTATGGTACTCATCTAAAACAGCAATATTCCTGCTTGTGCAAGCAGCCATTCTGTAGGTTTTGGTTCCAAACCAAATTTTCACAGGTGACACTACTCATTACCAGGATGAAACGCTAACTCAGGGTAGTTGCAACTGGGGTTGGATGGAAAGGTTATGGAATGGTGGCTCACCGGAGCAGGAAAGAGTATCGCTGAGTTTTATTCACAGGGTGATGCAAATGTGGAAGTGCCTTAAACCTGCATTCTATCTGAATTCTATCTAGCTTCTATACAGTTGCTAGATTTAAGCCTTCTGCAATACATAATTATGTTAATTTTTTGAATTATGGTTTTGTTGATTTTAGAATCGGCAATAAAGCAAAAGGGGCATTTAGGGGGTGGCTATGGCGATCGGTTGTACGACAAGACACTCAAAGGAGTTGGCAGCTCAGTTTTTCCGGTAAGTAACGTTACATTTTGTTTTAATACTTTTTTTCATTAGCCAACGTTAGCATCACAATTAATATCTGTTAGCTAGCTAGATTAATAATAATGCATTCAACTTATATAGTGCTTTTCTTCCAAGGAACCCAAAGCGCTTTACACAGTGAGGGGGAAAGCCCACCTCATCCACCACCAATGTGTAGCACCCACTTGGGTGATGCACGGCAGCCATTTTAAGCCAGAACGCTCACCAAACATCAGCTCTCAGGTGGAGAGGTGAGTAGTTATATATGGCAATTAGGAAGGAGGGGGATTATTAGGTGGCCATGATTGAAGTGAGGCCTGGGTGGGAATTTGGCCATGACACCGGGGTTAACACCCCTACTCTTACGATAAGTGCCATGGGATTTTTAATGACCACAGAGAATCAAGACACCTGTTTAATGTCCCATCCGAAAGACGGCACCCTACGCAGGGCAGAAGTACCCATCACTGCCCTGGGGCATTGGGAAAGATCTTTAGACCAGCGGGAAGAGTGCCCCCTACTGGCCCTCCAACACCACTTCCAGCAGCACTGGTCTCCCATCCAGGGACTAACCAGGCCCAACCCTGCTTAGCTTTAGAAGCAAACCAACAGGGCAATACAGGGCTCTATGCTGCTGGCTACTCCTCCCTCTCATCTAAAATCATCACACCGGCAACCAAGATATCTGTGCCCGTAATGGCAAATTCGATGACCCAAATCAAATCTTCACAAACCAATGGGTGACATCACACATGTTATGTCCAGTGATATATACAGTCTATGGTTTTATTGTCCTACCAGTATTTTAGTCAATGCGGCTGTATGTTTTACTCAGCCAAATGTAGTTTATAGTAACGTACAGGTAGGTGCCAATAGATGGCAGTAGCTACATTGGAAGTAGCACAGGTCCCATTTAATTCAAATAAACTGAATTTTCAACAACTTATTGGAAGGGGGTTCCAATGTACTTTAAAAGGACAAACTGGAACAAGGATTGACACTAAAATAAAGCTAATTATACATATCAAACAGAGGAACTTTGAAATAAAGCCCTGCCTCTAACAAATGCCTGCTTCAAATAAATGCCTCTACTTGAACTAAGGAGCCTAAACCCTGAAAAACAGCCCCAGACCATTATCCCACCTCCACCATTAGTAGTGGTTTTTGACTACTTCTGGCCTTTCCTGTCACAATAATCAGTCAACTCCATTACACTTATATGTACCTAACTGCTACCTAACTGAGAACATCAAGAGTAGGTTGGACAAGGGTAATGTTGTGGGAGCTGTGTTTATAGACCTAAAAAAACCTTGCATAAATTTACCACCTTCAACTTCTCGGAACATGCTATTGGCTGGTTTGCATCATATCTGGAGCATAGAGAGCAACGTGTTAAAATAAACACTCTCCATGCCACTACAATCCACAATGTGTATCCCAGAGGGCTCCATCTTGGGGCCTCTGCTCTTTAGTTTATATATAAACAATTTAACAACATGCTGTCAGTCAGCCAACTGTGAAATGTACACTGCCGATACAGTAATTTATGCATCAGCTAGGACAGCATGTGCAGCAGCAAAGACCCTGATCAAGGAAATGGAGGGTTTATCCCAGTGGCTCAAGGACAACCATCTGACGCTCAACGTCAAAAAGACTATATATGTGATTCTGTATAAGGCAAAGCCAAAAAAAGACCAAGAGGCCATAGAAGAAGTTGAATAATTTATTTTTTTAGGTATTATTCTAGATTCCCAACTCAAATTCAATAAACAGGTTAACAAACTTTGTAAGACTGTCTGGACAAACCTGAACTGTTTCAGAATGATAGGGCATCATAGACCTGTCAAGGCAGCTTTACTGTTTTTCATGCTGATACTCTCTCAAAGCCAAACCTCCCAGACATCAGTCAAACCAATAATTTCACTATACAAACAGGCATTGAAAATAATGGATCAGAAACAATGTGGCACCACTGTTTGATTGTACAGAAAGACAAGCTTTTAAATTTTGATAGATTTATTAAGTTCTCTTTCCTTAAACTGACTTTTAAATGAGCAAATAATCTAGCTCCCGCCGTACTCTGTCCTTTCGTGTTAAAAACAAATACAAGAAGAGTGGCCACAAGGGGAGCAGTGGGCGGAAACTGCATAGCAGAGGGTGCAAACCACTTTTGGCCAGTTATGTTATTCACTGATAGGGACCCATTTTTGGAATGATTTACCACCTGAAATAAAAACACAAACCGAACTAAAAAACATTTAATAGAAACGTGAAACACTGGCTGAAAGAGAATCAAACATGTAGTCACTGAGTCAGCACACTATGTAGTATTGTTTTTGATTATTTTATTATTATATCTGAATTATCTTTTTAGAAAGGCCTGACCAGAGACAGGGGTTGCAAATTAGCCTATGGCTAGAAATCTTTTATTCAACACATCTACACATATTGTTAGGACTTTGACTGTGATAATTATGTTTGTAATAATGTGCGCTGCATTGTCCCTGACAAATGAACTAATAAATAAATAAGTCACTTCAACTTAAACAGTGAATGCTAGAGATGGCTAGCTGTGCTAAATATTTTATCCGCCTGTGTCAATGCATGGATATAGCACAACTATCCCACGATATGGCACCAACAACGGATTTTGTGGATTTTTTACTTCCATACCCCGTAGAGAGGCATGGCCGCTGGGAATCAGTAGGCCCGTGAGGGTCTATGGTTATATGGTACTATAATATCAGATTTTATCATCAATGAAAGGGAATTTAGATCCAATGCCAAACCCCTTATCATATGTAACACTTTCTTACCTTTCTTTCCCTGCCATTTTCCTCCCTTCCCAATTCCCACTAACTTGTCGGCAGCTCCGCAATTCCTTGGACAGATCTGTGGGATGGTGAGGGGCGTGCACCTGGTTCATTCAACCACGTCTCCCAGCTATTGATTCTTTCTCGCACTGTTAATCCAACACAGAAGCCTTAATTCAGAACATGCATGGGAGGATTAGGTTCACCAACTACATTTTTGCAACACAGAAGCCTTTATTCAGGTCATGCATGGGATGATTAGGTTCACCAACTAAACTTTTGCGCTTTCATTTACAGGCACCAGATCTGCACACAAGGAGTCGCTAGAGAGCAAAGCGGCAGGATAGATTATCTGATTTATCTAACCCAAATTGCAGGCAGTGGTATGCCAATTTGGGCTGCCTAATGCAGGAGGTCCAGGGAAAGTCAGAGAACCCATTGTCTGTCTTGAACCACTGACTCCATTCCATACCTTTTTATTTTTATTTTATGTTTTTATTATTTTCCTGATAGGACAGTAGGTAGTGGCTTCATTGACTAAATGTTGTGAACAGAGCATATTTCTCTCAATACCTAAATCTGTTTCCTCCAACATTTTCTGCAGTGTTGCAAGTTAGCATAATTTGAAAGCATACCAAGCAAGGCAATTAATGCGTTTGATGTTTTTGTGGGGTAATTTAATTCTTATTTCATTGACAGGACAGTAAGAAACAATGACTAGGGATAAATGTATACAGAGGGAGACAGAGAGAAAGGGCACAGACAGCGGCAGAGCTGGGGATAGAATAAAGTGTTCCGAGGCATTACTGAGTTTCTGGTTTCTATCCCTATTATTAACACATTTGGCAAATTCCATAATTTCAGGTGAGACCCCACCAAGCATATGTAAAACTATAAAAAAAATAAACAAATATATAAAACAATAATAAATTTGTCTTGTAATGGCGCTGCATATAGAATGTGGCCTAATTAGAAAGACATAATTATCTAATTTAAATGAGTTTAAATGTACTTTGGTTGTAATGAACAGGTCAAGGAAGTTTCTGATAATTCGTATTTGTTTATTGTTCCAATAACCAGCAACAGCTAGAGAGAAGACGTCAGGCAGGCAGGAATATGGTACACAGTACGGGCAGTCTCACAGGCAGGGTTCTGGTACACAATTCTGGCAGTCACACAAGCAGGAGTCTGGTAAACGAGGCAGGTAGTCACACAAGCAGGAGTCTGGTAAACGAGGCAGGTAGTCACACAGGCAGGAGTCTGGTAAACGAGGCAGGTAGTCACACAGGCAGGAGTCTGGTAAACGAGGCAGGTAGTCACACAGGCAGGAGTCTGGTAAACGAGGCAGGTAGTCACACAAGCAGGAGTCTGGT
>JACXGM010016783.1:0-13999 GCA_016801145.1 Umbra pygmaea
CTCCGATACCCTACCTCTGATACCCTACCTCCGATACCCTACCTCCGATACCCTACCTCTGATACCCTACCTCCGATACCCTACCTCCGATACCCTACCTCTGATACCCTACCTCCGATACCCTACCTCCGATACCCTACCTCCGAGCATCATTACAGTGGTGCTTAATTTTGCGTATACCCAATGTCATAAGACAACAGTCTTCTATCATAATATATGCTTTAACACAAAGATTTAGAACAATTTTTCACCACCATATCTGCTCTACCCCACTTACAAGTAAGTGCAAATTATCTTTTTGATGTTAATCTTATCTCTGTTTCCATCGACATTGTGGTGCTCTTTCCTGTAGTGTTCTGTCTTGTTGTGTTTATGTCTGAAGTGTTTTATCTCTGAAGTGTTTTATCTCTGAAGTGTTTTATCTCTGAAGTGTTTTATCTCTGAAGTGTTTTATCTCTGAAGTGTTTTATGCCTGTATTGTTTTAGTCTGTAGTGTTTATGTCTGTAGTGTTTATGTCTGTAGTGTTCTATCCTGCGGTTTACTGTAATGCAACAGTACTGGTAAAATTAACATGTAAAATGGGCTTTGTGTGTATCAGCCAATGTTAGTGAGTTATATGGTTCTTTATATTGACAAACGTGTTGAACTAGTAGCTACAGGTTCTCATCACATTTAAAATATTCTGCTGTCATAGAACATCATTAGGATGATGAAGATGATAGTGTTATCTTCTTACATTTGCTAGAATGTTCCTAAATCACTAGACGAATACTGGACCAGCCTTGGGGTCCAGATTATAAGCCCTTCTTAAACCAAGGCTAAGCTTCTAGTGTACTGTATCTGGCTGCAGGATTTATGACATTTCAATTGTTTGAAGTACTGTGTGATTTTAAAACAGATAATGTATTTAAACTGTGTGAGCATGTTTGTCCGTGTGTGTGAGCTCATCGCCAGACTGCATCCATGTCTGACTCCTGTGCTATGTTAATTCTGCCATCTTCCCAGTACAACAGCATTGTTCCGTCCCTATCACCTCACTAAGCGAGGAATAGTGGCGCCGGCAGCCGTAATCCTGAACGCACCGTGCGTACATTTTTTAATCTGATTTTGTTTATTTTATTTTCAAAATAAAAAAAATGTGACAACACCAGATCCTGTCTTATGATTAATTTTTAATTGAATAATGTGCTTGAGATGCATATTTGACTGTGTCCACTTAATAACTGTGTTCCAGGCCCAAAATACTTCAATAATTCAAAAGTGCATCTGAGTCTATTACACTAAAAAAGCATTACAGTCTAGATTTGGTTTGGTCTTGCTTGTTGGATATTGTTGTGTCTAGCACCGAGGTAAAGTTTGTTTTATTTTTATTTTATTTAACCTTTATTTAACCAGGTGGGCTCATTGAGAACAAATTCTCATTTAAAACGGCGACCTGGCCAAGATAAAGCAAAGGTGCAAGTATTGTTGCATATTGTTGTGTCTAGCACCAAGGTAAAGTTTGTTGCATATTGTTGTGTCTAGCACCAAGGTAAAGTTTGTTGCATATTGTTGTGTCTAGCACCGAGGTAAAGTTTGTTGCATATTGTTGTGTCTAGCACCGAGGTAAAGTTTGTTGGATATTGGATATTTGACGAATATTCAAAACCCAAGTTCAGGTCTTGTTTTCCCCGACTCAGCCACACCATAACCCGGTTTTTCAAATAACGTACAGTTTTAGGACTAATTGTTCACCTGATGATGAGGGAATTGCTTTTGCACTTAATGCTGACTTTTATTAAACGGTTCTCTGGGCTTGATTAATAAACTATAAAATGAATCAATCTTTCTCTCTAGATTAGAGTAGTTTCAGTGATCCAGCGTTATGAACAAACAACTAATTGAGCTATTGTCTACAGTATGCATGAGAAACACAAAAGAGAAACACAAGAGTGGGTTGTTTCCACTGGGGCAGCCAAAGTGTGCTGTTGTATTACTATGTTCTAGATAACTAACGCGGCCAATGTTTCAATACCTGTTTCAAATAAGACTGCAGCGTGACAGAATAATATGACTTGCAGCTGTTTGCAAACAAAACATGACTGAAGTTACTTAGCTAATATCAGGGTGACTGAATCACTTTTCAATTTCTATTTTTCACTGAAACTAAGACATACACCCCTATTAAAACATTCCTTTATTTTCTATTATAATAGGGTCCTAGAGGACTCAGATGAAAATGGTTTTAAGGAGTTATATTACAGGAATCGGTTGGGCTTTTTGATATTAGAATTTGCATAGCAACCAATCCAGTAAGTCTTTCTGCTATAATTCTCTTACACTATTTTTATATTGTTGATATGTATCCAAATGAGGACTAGAAATTCCAAAATAGCTGAATAGATCAACTATGGAGTTAAATGTACATGTCGATGCACCTGTAATGTGGTACAGTAGTTTAAACCATGCATCCTATTCAGTAAATATTATAGTAATAGTTTAGTTCTATGGACATAATAATAATAGACTTTTCGTTCACTCTCTTTAGAACATATATAAATGGATTGCAAACATAATTTGCACATTTTCACTATAACATTTGTTTTTCAAATTAGTCCAAAATCAGTGAGTTTAGATCAGTAAGTTTAGATAAGAAATGAGCTCTCTAACAGATCAGTGAGTTTAGATCAGTAAGTGTAGATAAGAAACAAGCTCTCTAACAGATCAGTGAGTTTAGATCACAGAATGTTATATCTCTAACTGAGGGCTATATCATTAACTATTTCTTTATATATTTCTTAGTGATCTGTCTCTCTTACTGAGGATAACTATTACACTCTCTTTCGTTCAACAAGGTTTTGAGGTGGAATGATCTATATGACATAAATTCAATTCAAAACAACTTTTTGAAGTCTGATACATAGGTTCTTTGCTGTGTTTGTCCTGTGGTGACCACATATCACTGTACATCACAGACCCACTTACAGCAATATACAAAAACCAGGTCAAGACTCAAGGCAGGGGCGTAGCTTCAGACGGTGCAGCTGGTGCTGTCGTACTGGAGCCTGCGACGTACAACAACTTCAGGATTCAGGTTGTCAGGTATCAGTGGAAACAACCCTAATCATAAGGCCAGACAAGCGATCCCGTATTATGCTGTAATAGTGACCTGGCCCAATCATGAATAAGCTACACTATTGACTGTGTAGCACTATACTGTACCCTCAGTACAGCAACATATTGCAAGGTAAAGTGCCAGGATTGTAGTCAGATGGCCCCTCCACAGAATTTGGGTTAGCAGCTGTGCAACAATGTTTCTGCATAGCAAGTCTAGTCTAATGACTGGGCATCAGATGGCTCAGTGGATAGGGATTCAGAACCCTTGTCCAAGGACACAACTTTTGGCACAGTCAAGGATCTGACTACAAGTTGTTGTGTGCTTGGGCAAGGGATTTAATTTAACCCTTAGTTGCTCCAGGGGGATGTCCCTGTACAATCTGTTAAATGACTAAAATGTAGATGTAATGTAAAATGCGACTCCAAAAGGCAATTAGAGACAGGTGTCATTTAACCTGGAGTCCAATCAATGAGATAAGATTGGAGGTGTTGTTTAGAGCTGCCCTGCCCTATAAACAATCACACTTTTTTTGTTTGCTTTTTTTCAAGAAGCACTGCCTGATGTGAACCTTGGCTTGAACTAAAAAGAACTGAGATTAGGAATTATTGACTTGTATAAAGCTGGAAAGGTTTACAAAATGATCTCTAAAAGCCTTGACGTTCATCAGTCCACTGTAATAGAATTAATTGTCTATAAATCAGGTTCAGCACTTTTGCTAATCTCCATAGGAGTGATCACCTGCTAAAATGACTGCAAGAGTAAAGCACAGAATGCTTAATGAGGTTAAAAAGAATCTTTGTATCAGCTAAAGGCTTACAGAAATCTCTGGAACATCTTAACATTTCTGTTTACAAGCCTGCAATATGTTAAACACTAAACAAGAATGGAGTTCATGGGAGAACACCACGGAGAAAGTCACTGCTGTCCAAAAAAACATTGCTGCCTGTTTAAAGTTTGTAAAAGAACACCTGGATGTTCCAGAATTAAAGATAAGATGCTTTGAAAGAACACACAACAATCTGTTTAGAAGAAAAAAGGCACATCAACATCAAAACCTCATCCCAACAGTAAAGAATGGTGGAGGGGGCATCATGTTTTGGGTCTGTTTGCAGGAGAATGTTAGACCATCTGTCTGCCAATTGAAGCTCAACAGAAGTTGAGTGATGCAACTGGACAGTGTTTGAAAGAAAAACAAAAGTAAATCAACAACAAAATGGTCCTGAGTCCTGATCTAAACTTTGAGACGTTATGGCATTTATTATTATTTTTTTACTTTTATTTAACCAGGGAGACACATTGCAACCAAGGTCTCATTCACAAAAACGTCCTAAAAACAACCATAAAGTAATGGCATACATACATAGATAATATGCTAAATACATACAGTCAGTTAAAAACAAACACATTTGTCACCAGGGCCATGCACAGATTATCTGGGGGGCAGGGGCTCAAGATATAAAAAGGGCTAAATGTTATTATTTAAAAAAATGTTCTCCTGGTTAGGTCTGAGGAGAAAGGGCTCTAGCCCCCCCTGAGGTCTATCTGTGCACGTGCATGCTTGTCAAAATAAAAATCTATAGCCAGTACAATAAATTGATCTATGAGTATCTAAATGAAGTACTTACTTGATGCCATTCCAAATATGAGGAGCTAAACATGAAAAAGCAGATCTTACCATACTCTGTTTACCAAATGAATCATTAATCTTGTGTTATAATCTGAAACGCTAAATTTCAACTGGGATGACAAGTAAATTGGAAGCCTGTGGAGAAAGGCTTTATAAACAAAGAGAGAGTAGGGTGGTAGATTATGGGTCTTTAAAGACACCCAGACACACTTCTGGTAAAGTAGCATAGAAACTACTGAGATTTGGGGTTGACGGTCTGGACAGATGTGCACCTAAGAGTGCCTGCTCCTAAACCCTACATGACTTAGCTAGTTTAGCAGTCCATATTTCAACCTGACTTCTGTTAAAAAGGTTTTCAACCAGAACCTCATATTTTATAACTAAGACATACATGGCATCTGGACATGCCTACAATATGTATATTGTATGATCTTATTTCCAGCACAGACTTTTGCTCATTCACTGTTTTAAATATTGAATGTTCTTTTTACTGAGTGGTGGTTGTTTCACTTAAGTTTTTCTTAAATGTTTGCACTCACTGCAATTCACTCTGGATAAGAGCATCTGCTAAATTACTAAAATGTAACGTAACTAATCACTGAGCTTAGAATTAGTACAGAAAAACCCACTCTTTAAAAACCCATTCTTTAGCATCCAGCTGCAGCGTCTCAAGACTCACCTCTCGCTAACCAACACAATATCACCTTTTGTTAACACCACTGGCTAAGACTGGAACCTCTGTGTTGTCATTTCCAGACCACCACTCGCTATAACTGAGGTGTCAAGTCAAACGGCTTACTTGAATTATGGATGCAAACACCTTTTGCCTGACTGTGCTTAGCAACCAATATCGCAGTGTAAACAATGTGAACATTTTGAACACTATTATCTGTAGTCACATAGATTGTTGTAAACATTACTTAACAGCAGTTATTTCACACAATACATTTCCTGCCAGCAAAATCTTTACAAAGTACACATTTTCATAATCAGAAAATGACAAAGGTACTGTAAGGACACGTCACTATTGTCCTCTGCAAATTACGTCTTCAATCTGAATATTTGGGATGTTGTAATCTGTCTGGTGGGAAAAAAGAAATGCAATTCCATTTCAGGAATTTAAAAATATACATCTGTGATTTATTAAAGGATCACTTCAGACCCCTAAACAACTCAAAATCATTGTGCCTGTATTTTCTTAATTTGAAACCATTCTGTTGTTGATTTATTTCTGTGTAGTCCATCTTTGGGTCATTGTCCTGTTGCATCACCTAACTTCTGTTAAGTGTCAACTGGCAGACAGATGGACTTATACTGTCACGCAAAATGTCTTAACTTCAGAAAACATTTTTCCATCAATGATAGCAAACTGTTCAGGCCCTGAGGCAGCAAAGCAGCCACACAGCATGGTGCCCCATCTAACATAATTTACAGTTGGGGTGAGGTTTGGATGTTGGTGCCTTTGAGTGTTTTTTTACAGGCAAGGGCAACTCCAATCAACACCTCTAATCAAGATGTAATTTTTTTTAATGCTTCACATACACATTTCACCCTGCAATGTCGATTTTTAAATTATGCCTTCAATATTGACCAAGGTAACTACACTGATTTTTGTGTTAAAACTTAAAGCAGACTACGTTTATCCATCGTGTGACTTATTTGAAGATCAGCTCACACTGGGCCCTTTCTTGCACCCGGCGCAGCGCAAAGCCCGAACGCAAGTGTCATTGCTGGTTTAAGACCGACGCAGCTGTACATTTTTTGTCAGGCACCCGCGTTGTTTAAATAGCAAGTGCACCTGCACCCATATTTGTGCTTATGGGCATGCTGGTCTAACAGGGAAGGTGTGTTCAGGATAATTCTGGGTGTATTGCTATCTTGAGGCATTGGAAAGTGATCACTCCATTGACCAACAAAAACCTGGTCTAAAGTCAATGGCGCAGCATGTCATTGTTATTTTAACAGCAAATTAGTCTAATTCACCTAGGTTTATGCACAGCACGTGCACAATATGCTTGTTGCACACACACCGGGAAGCGCAGCAGCACACAAACATGCAAAAGATTACAAATAAAAATATTACGGTGCAAATCCGCCGTCATAATAGCAATGCGGGAAAGGTACAAACGCGCCTGGCTCTAAAAGGGAATGGGAGATCATGTTTGATTGGTTTATTGCATGTTACGCCCAAAACACACCTATGAATTAATGAAGACACTTAGTACAACCCTTTTAGACAATGCGCCGGGCGCTTCATGCCGTGTGCTTAGATGGTTAAAATAGTGCCCTGCGTGACCAATTATGCAGAAATACTGGTACTTCATATACTTCTACTTGTCACTGTAGTTATAGTAAAATAATTGTATTGCTCAATAGCCAAGGCTAAATGGTTAATAATAGAAAGATTTCATAAGTATGTGAAGAATCACAGTATTGTAGAAATACACATGGCAAATGGAAACCCAACATGGCTGTGGTTAAGAGATAGATGACAATATTGAAATTAAATAAAGAGTTGATCAATTAAAGAAATTATGATTGAGTGTAAAATGCATAAGCGAGAGCTAAATGTTAAAATGTGAAATGCAATTGGTCCCAAATACTGGTCAGGTAAAGGTTAGGACGGGGTAAAAAATAGACAGCAATAATATAAAAAAAATGTGGGATTGGAAATGATGCACATTTTAGGACGAAGACAATACCTATGTCGAATACTTAAGCTGATCCTTCCCATAAGAAAAAAAAAAGAAAAAGAAAAAAAAGAGAAAAAAAAAAAAGGCTAAATGGTTGCTTTGCATAGAAGTATGTTTCATCAAGAAAGTAAGTTCCATGAACAAGTGGATGGCCATTTTAATAATTAAATTAGCCATATTTTTATTATTAAAGCAATGTACCATGATGATAACTGATGCAAACAAACTATAAACAAAACAACTGTAAATCAAAATATTTGGTAATTTACGTGTTACAGTAGGCTCATTTTAGAATATTAGAAAGTTGTTGGGAAATGACAGGTTGTATTGACATGAATTTATTGCAATGGGCTTTTCTGACAGCTTGAAACAATGTAAACATCACTGAATAAAGTAATAACAGACTGTCTTCTAACAACAACAACAAGTTGTCTTAGCATTAGAACATAGACCAAAAGCTATTATATCATTACACCACTTTAAACACACACTAAATTCAAAGCATATGTCTTTAATTTATATATTAATTACTATTTATAAAGGACATGTAAGGAAAACATAAAAGATATATTTGCACATGACTACTCTTATTGTAGGTGGTAGCCTTCATGTAACGATGTCCCTGTCCTGTCCTGTTTTGTTTCTAGTGTTTACCCTTATGTACAGTGCCTTGCGAAAGTATTCGGCCCACTTGAACTTTTCGACCTTTTGCCACATTTCAGGCTTCAAACATAAAGATATGAAACTGTAATTTTTTGTGAAGAATCAACAACAAGTGGGACACAATCATGAAGTGGAAAAAAATTTATTGGATATTTCAAACTTTTTTAACAAATAAAAAACTGAAAAATTGGGCGTGCAAAGTTATTCAGCCCCCTTAAGTTAATACTTTGTAGCATCACCTTTTGCTGCGATTACAGCTGTAAGTGGCTTGGGGTATGTCTCTATCAGTTTTGCACATTGAGAGACTGAAATTTTTGCCCATTCCTCCTTGTAAAACAGCTTGAGCTCAGTGAGGTTGGATGGAGAGCGTTTGTGAACAGCAGTTCTCAGTTCTTTCCACAGATTCTCGATTGGATTCAGGTCTGGACTTTGACTTGGCCATTCTAACACCTGGATATGTTTATTTGTGAACCATTACATTGTAGATTTTGCTTTATGTTTTGGATCATTGTCTTGTTGGAAGACAAATCTTCATCCCAGTGTCAGGTCTTTTGCAGACTTAATCAGACCATTCTTCCAGAATGGTCCTGTATTTGGCCCCATCCATCTTCCCATCAATTTTAGCCATCTTCCCTGTCCCTGCTGAAGAAAAGCAGGCCCAAACCATGATGCTGCCACCACCATGTTTGACAGTGGGGATGGTGTGTTTAGGTTGATGAGCTGTGTTGCTTTTACGCCAAACATAACGTTTTGAATTGTTGCCAAAAAGTTTGATTTTGGTTTCATCTGACCAGAGCACCTTCTTCCACATGTTTGGTGTCTCCCAGGTGACTTGTGGCAAACTTTAAACAACACTTTTTATGGATATCTTTCAGAAATGGCTTTCTTCTTGCCACTCTTCCATACAGGCCAGATTTGTGCAGTATACGACTGATTGTTGTCCTATGGACAGACTCGCCCACCTCAGCTGTACATCTCTGCAGTTCATCCAGAGTGATCATGGGCCTCTTGGCTGCATATCTGATCAGTCTTCTCCTTGTATGAGCTGAAAGTCTAGAGGTACGGCCGGGTCTTGGTAGATTTGCAGTGGTCTAATACTCCTTCCATTTCAATATTATGGCTTGCACAGTGCTCCTTGGGATGTTTAAAGCTTGGGAAATCTTTCTGTATCCAAATCCGGGTTTAAACTTCTCCACAACAGTATCTCGGACCTGCCTGGTGTGTTCCTTTTTCTTCATGATGCTCTCTGTGCTTTCAACGGACCTCTGAGACTATCACAGAGCAGGTGCATTTATACAGAGACTTGATTACACACAGGTGGATTCTATTTATCATCATTAGTCATTTAGGTCAACATTGGATCATTCAGAGATCCTCACTGAACTTTTGCTCGCACAATTTGTCAGTTTTTATTTGTTAAAAAAGTTTGAAATATCCAATAAATTTCATTCCACTTCATGATTGTGTCCCCTTTGTTGTTGCTTCTTCACAAAAAATTACAGTTTTATATATTTATTATTGAAGCCTAAAATTTGGCAAACGGTCGAAATGGGCTGAATACTTTAGCAAGACACTGTATGTGTGCCCTTTTGAGTTTTCCTGCTCCTTGAACACCAGCAATCCCCAACATCCTGATCCCCTATTAACACATCCCATGACACAGAGCCCTGGAAACTAGCACTTCCCAATCACATGAACGCATCACACACAACAGATCCCAATCACCCTGAATACTGATCACCTGTGCCCCATTATCTTTCTGTATAAAGCCCAGTCTGTTTGTTCCTGTCCTCATGAGGTATTGTTTATGACATACTGAATGCGTCATATCTGGCCTTTGCCCAGAGTCTCTCCTTGTACCGAACCCTGCCTGCTACCTGGATATCCTTGGACCTTGGTACTGTACTGATTGAACTGACTGTATACCGAACCCTGCCTGTCTTCTGACTATCCCTGGATCCTTTTCAGTCTGAGATTCCAAACCCTGCTTTCCTGACCATTGCTTATGGACATTATTATTCATTATTAAAATGTAATTGTGAATTTCAACTCTGTTCGTATTCGACAGTTTAAGCCGTATTATTTTAATGAATGTCTGTCATTCCAGAAGAAGTTTAACTTCCAAATGTTGTTATTACTAAAATTTGAAAAGTGTCCTGTGATGAATGAAGCCTGGAAGTTTTATTAAATGTTTAAATATATTTGACTATGCCCAGACTAGCGCAGATTCACTGATCCAGCCTGGATTTTCCAGGAGCATTTGTAGCAAAGCATTTCCCACGGTGTCTAAACTTTAATGGATACGAAATGTAGTTCATATATTTTATTTTTAAACCAAGCTGAGATCAAACAATGTCCTAAAGCATTCATAACATGGGGACAATATCATATGTCACATGTTATAAACTATAATATAATATAGCAATATCATATTGTTATAAACCTTCTACTGACAGGTTAGAATGTGGGCTGAAATAAGATTCTTTAAATAAAGTTTTGGCTAGTTTTAAATCTAGTAACTTGGAAATACAATGACAGAGTATAAAAATACTAATCTTGTATGAAGCAACTTTGCCATCTTGCCATCAAATATTTTTTACATGACAATTGTTTCATTAGATTTTGTACAGTAAGCTTTTTTAATCTACATTAACTGGTATTGAAGAACAGTGTCCAAATGCAGCATCGCATGGTGATAAAATTTCAGGCAACCTTAAAGAGCATATTTTTGCTAGCTATGATATAAGATCGGGTGCAGTGTGGGTCATGAATAACAATAAATATGCCCTGACCAATGCGGTGGTTGAGTTACATTGAAACTGGGAAACAAAGCACAGGTTCATGTGATGACCATAATATGTCTATGTGCTCAGATATGTGGTGGTGCTATTTAACAATATTATAAGTACAGTAGGGTGAATTGCCTTAATGTGGGAAAAGTTTAGCATTTTATAAAACATACATTGCAGATAACACATTCAGAAAAGAAATTATGTTGATCACGACACCACAGCTATGGCTAACCAATAGTTTAATTGACATTCATGTATTTATGGGGGACCTACAAGCACTACACCTTAGTTGTCCCACATTAGGCAGTGTCCCACTTTAAGACAATTCACCCTATATATGTAAGGGGTTTGTTCACTTTTGTGAGATACTGTTTATATACGCACTTCAATGCAATGTGGTGCAAAGATGATAAAACACTGAAAATGTACACCACCTTCCACATATTTGCATCTAAAAATGTTATAAAGCAAAACATTATTTTAACATTGGTCTTAAATGTCAGGACCTAATGGCTGCGCCTACAAACTATTATAAAACAAAACTACTACTCGCTACTCTAACTTCAGAAGCATTCAAAAAATAGCATCACAAGTACATTATTTAAAAAGTTATTTAGAGCAGAGAAAGAAATGTAAATAATGGATATAATAATTGTATATGTTTTGCATCAATATATACTGTAGGTCCTAAAACTATAATCAGTTAGCTAAATGGATCATAGTATGACTAACTTAAAACAATTCAAAACAATAAAAAAGAAATCTGCAAAAGAAAAGCCTTATTTGAATATTCCAAAGGGAAAATAATTTAAAATTTAACCTCAACATGAATCAGTGGGCAAAACGGCACACGTTTAATAAGCCAAAGTTTGGTTGCAATATCTCCATTCCCATTATCAAGGGTTAAGAACAGAGCCCCATTTGTTTCCTGGCCATTCCCCTACATTCACTGTAATCACCCTATGCTGTTATCCTAAAGTAGAATGTACTGCACAGTAAATATGTCTGGAGGGATGGAAACTGTTTCCATGTGGCCTTCTGGCTCCTCTGTTACCCCCCACCCCCTACAAAACTCCTCCTTTAAGGACGGAGGGAGGGAGGAATGCCAGCTCAGACCCCTGGCAGAAAAGAAAAAACAAAAACAGACCCACTGGTGTGTGAAAAGAGAGCCTCTAAATTCTGTGTTATGAGCTCTAGTTGTATGGGAATGTTTCTTTACATTGGCAAAGCAAGTAAAAAGGAAGTCAAAATCACGTCAGAATGTCTCTGTCAAAAGGAAGATCTGGATTTTTCTCATTTAGTTATCAGTCTCCCACCGTGTCACGCCCTAAAGTCTCCCTACGTTGACACTGGGGAGTCCTGAGATAAGAGACATCCTCTATGAGTTAGACTTTGTTGGACCCACAGGAGCTTAAAAGCTCTAACAGATCCAGCGGCTCTCTAAGCCCACATGTGTTTTTCTAATATGGCAAAACACATCTGCATGTCTGATCAGTGTCTTTGTGCTAACATTCAATTAGCCAATTATTTTCCAAACAGACTACAAGGTTTGCCATTTTAAAGCATAACATTTTGTTTTCCAGAAGGATAAAAAAGCTGAAGACTGACTAGATTACATCTTCTCTTTACTGGATTCCTGTAGACCAGAACCTGATGTCTTCATATTCACTCTGTCGATAGACAATGACCATGTGTGACAATAGAAGAAATACTTGAGGGTGACATCTACAGTCTGTACTTGTACTTCTTCAGATCAACGATCCTGTTATATGGCCACCATACATTATATAGATAATTCAGCTGTCATAAAGCGTACGGTATCTATTGAACTCTGCATGTTTCTGCTGATCATCACTAGGCCTGGTCCAGATCAAGAGGCCATGGTTACCCTGGGCAACCACAGACGTGCTCTGAAACACGTGACGCAGGCCATATCCAGAGATTTACATGCCTGCTATTTCCATGGTGACAGAAACTAGAGTTCACAAGATCAATCAGGATTTTACATTTCAATAAAAACACGTGGTAAAGAATATATGTCCTTAGGATTAGTAATCATTGTCAATAATGGTTAAAGTCATTTTGACCTACATGTTCTGTATCTGATACAGTGATAGTTGAGTATGAGAAATTACCCAGAATGCCACAGGAATGTTCCCAGGTTTTCCTACATGAGACGGTGGGTCAATGGAAGCCATTTTGAGGATTGTAGGGGAAAAGCCTACAAGGGTTTCAATTTTACTGTGTATTCAACCCTCTCTCTTTAGGATGTACTGTAGGCTCGTTCTGTCTGAGTAGGTTGGCTCAGAAACATAACACAGTTAACATGTTTTGTTTCATGATGACACTGTGAAGACCAAGTTACGGCCTTCCTGGATGAACTTCAGAACCATACATCGAACACAGCCAGATCAAGCTAACCTATCATGTTGTAAAATGAGGAGGTCTCAGTGGTTTATCTTTATATGTGACACATGATGTAAATGTACCCATAGCTATGACCCAAATAGTACAACGTTCCATTCATACTGTTTTGCCTGTAGGATCTATAGGGCTCAGGTAATAGTAGTTCACTTTGAAGGAAATGTGCACAGGCAGCTGTGATTATTTAGGCCATTTCAAACAACAATGCTAGGTTAAAACTGGACCCGGGCTAGCTTAGCATGTTTACAGAGTTAACACCAACTGTCACTTTACTTGTTGTGGATGTCTGGTTTGAGGACCAATGTGATCAGTGAGATCATGGTTACATGTACCTCTCAGGAAAAAGCAGCTTAAGGGTTTTATAAATAAATATGAAGTATGCCCAAATGACACATTATATCGGAAAGCACAACAGTGTGAGAAATAGATATTCTGTCTGTCTGGTATCCAATTCCTATTTAATTTGTACACACTGGACCATTCTATTGGAGACTGTGTGTGAATAAGAATGTGTTCCAACTTTCTGCTTAAATAAAATAAATGGCAGAATAACTTTAGTCAAATGTGTTGTTTTTGAGAAGTGAAATCTCAGCCCAAGAATGAGCACATCACTCCCAGAGATTCAGAGATCTCAGAGCAGATTACAGAAGCCATGGAGGCTGGGGCAAGCCAACACACAGCATGACTGTTTCACCACTTTTC
>JACXGM010016784.1:0-20205 GCA_016801145.1 Umbra pygmaea
ATCACACATTTAAACCTGTACCTAGGTGATTTTGGTTTTGATCCACCCATAAAGGGAGTTTGGTATTATTACTTGTAAAGGTTGTACAGGTGTTATGTTGTCTCCACGGGGTTTCTAGGAGAAGACAAATGCTAGCTCCCCCTCTGGAAGATATTCAAACCCAGTCCTTTGTTACAGCCCGGATGCGCCGAGGCGCCAAATAATCTAATCGCTAATGTACTCTTTGTTTCTCCAATTCCAGCCAGTGAACTGATAGGTAGTTTGTATGCAGCGGGAGTTGGGGGCGTCCCCTCTCGAGGGGAAATATAAGTCTTTGTTTAAGGTTAAACTGATGAGATCTCTTTAACGACTCTCCTGGCCACACGTCAGTGCGTGCCATAGCAAATGTGTTGAATAAATGTTGTAATAGACTGAACCATATAAGACATGCTTAGATCGTAGATCATATTTAGAAGTGTAAACGACATGTAATTTCTTGGTATAATTGTGTAATTCTGTGTCCGGTTAAAGTGTTGTACTTTTAAGCCCTTTAACTGGAATTAAATATTATTCATTTACTAAGTTCTGTCATAGACATTCTATATCATTTCCCAGAACATCTCCGGTGGAGTTATTAATGGGAATGTAAGTTATCTTGTTGCGGTCTGCTCTGAAGTTTCAGCGTTTATCACGCACACAGTTCAAGCTAGGTAGCCTATGCACCTTTGTCTGACTCGCGGGCAACGCTTTAGTTTCCCGGGTCGCTGTAGTATTTATTTCCGTAGCTGTTTACACACGGATAAATGATCATTTGTGAGGTCAGATGGTTAGATAGGAAATATCAACAACGTCTATTCTATAAATCCTCTATAGGCTTTTATTAAGCATTTCTCCGTTCTTAACCCAGACTATAGCAACAGGGGAGGAAAGGTAATATTAATTATTAATGCTTTAACTTCATAAGTGCATCTTAATTGTATCCTTTTACCCCCTTTACCACGTACGGATGATGAATTCAGATGAAGACTGAACTTTGACCAAGTTGTTGGGAAAGCTAAAAGGAAATTCAATTCATGGTTACAGAGAGACTTACCTCTGAGAGGACAAACTTTTATTGCTAAAGCTGAGGGTATCTGAAGAATAACGTACCATGCTCTTTGCTTATATGCAGATAAACTGCATGTGCAGATATTGATAGAATATTGATTTTCTGTGGAAGCATAATGATAAAAAGTCTGGTGGTTATTAATAATTTTGAATGTGGTGGACTAAACTTTCTGGATTTTACTTCTTTAAATAATACTTTCAAGATAAATTGGTTAAAACATTACTTAAAGGTACTATATGTAATACATGTACTGTAATAAATCCAAAAATGACGCCAATGCCTCATCAGATATTAAAGAAACATGTTAAGCTGAAATATTATATTTTCTGAAAACAATGCTAATGTCAGTATTTTTTCTTTTGGAAAAGTACATTCCGTGACGGAATTTATGTTCATGTTTTGGCCTGTGTGTTGTTAACTGCCCATTTTGACAGCACGAACGGATTGCCAGGCATACCTGTAAAAAGGCAAACCCAGCGCGCTACAGCCATGGAAGCAGCAAACAAACGAACAAGATCATAGAGATTCTACACAACCTAAAAACTCTCTGCATGTTTCTAAACGGTTCCATGACCATAGACGTAGTAAAACACGGTTCGCTTGTCATGATTGCGCTGATCTTGTTCGTCACGTTAGTTTCGATTCTGGGGAGAAGGGGGTGGAGGGATACAACTCAGGTATTTTGAATTTGAACTGTAGTACCCATTTTTTAACGCTGGCTGTCGTTAAATTGTCAAATTTTCATAAACAAGTGCTTTTGGCCTGGCACCTAATTTAAAAATACAATTTTAGTCCTCACCGGTACTTTATTTGGAATAATTGTGATATTACTTATAAAAATAAGTCATTGTTTTTCCCAAACTGGGCGAAAAATGATCAAATTTTGGGTTCTCAATGAATCAACACTGTTGGATACGTGTATTCATATTCAGAGTTCTTAAACAAGTACAATATACCTGAACATGTATAATATAATAATATATAATATACCTGTCACTCCTCAGAGTTCCTGAACATGTATAATATAATAATATATAATATACCTGTCACTCCTCGAGAGTTTGCTATTGTAATGGATGCCATTCCTTATGGAGCAATAACTCTTCTCAGAGACTCAGCTAGATCCCAGATTTCTTTGTCAGTAGCTCATCCTTTTGTTACAATGATTGGAAATATTTTTTAACTAACTCCTCTGGTCGGAACAGAAGAATTAGACATCTATTTCAAAATGAGGTTGTCTCTTTCCCATACATTGTGTCTTACTGGAATGGCCAGTTTGTCAATGTTCCATGGAAGAAAGTGTGGACTTTGTCATCTAAATATTTAATAACCAATAAGGTCAAGGACGTGTCTTGCAAATGAATTCATATTTTTTGTCCTGTGAAGCTCTACCTAAAAAAGATGTTCCCTGATATTGACACTTTATGTTCCTTTTGTGGTGCTGAAGAAGAATTGCTCATTTCTTTTGGGAATGCACATACAGTATACAAGTCTGTTCTGGAAGGATTTCTGTATTTTTATATGCTCATTTTCATCACAAAGTTTTTATATGTTATACAAAGATGTTTTATTTGGCCAGCACAACTTTGATAAAGATGTAAAGCACCAATATTTTTGATAAACCTATTTATTTTTCTAGCTAAATGTTTTTTACACAAATGTAAATTTCAGGGTGCTAAGCCATACCTTTATATTTTTTGTAAGGAACTTAAATCCTACCTGGACACTCTCAGTACATTCAGCAACTCCAAAGCCCTTAACACTGTATCAGTGTGTCATTTGCATGATATTCCCCTGACTTTATAACATGTAATTGTACTTTAAATTGTATTTACACTTGGCTGTTTGTTCTTAGTATTGCAATAAAAAAGTCCTGTGCCTTCGAATTACATTACAAATTCCTCTAGGTTTGAATGTTGGTGGAAACATTTGGGATAATGTAAGTACAGAACTTAAAAATATAACATAGGTATAGTTATTTTTGATTTTTTTAATACAGAAAAGTTACATGTTGTACGTTTACAGTGGGTATAGAAAAGAATCACCCAACTGTAAAATATTCACATTTTGTTGCTCTGCAGCCTGAAAATGGACAGACACAGTTTTTGTTTCATTCAGCTGTATATACAACTCATAACATCCAAGTGAAAGATATAATACCAATTTGTCAGAAAAAATTAATTACAAATTAAGAAACAGAATTACTGAGTTAGAAAAAGAATCACCCCCTCCTAAAAATGACTTGTAAACCCAACCAGGTGTAGTTAATCACCTTCTCAATAGCACCCAAAGCCAATTGACTTTCAACTGTGATCAGCTGTGGTCATTCTGATTAGCTCAGCATGAAACAAGCTTGTCCTGAAGCATTTAAGTCATTGGTAGTGCAACTGAAGACCACAATCAACTATTGGTGGGAAGGCATTGTCAAAAGATCTACGGGATAAAGTTGTGGACTGGCACAAGTCAGGTGAGGGATACAAAAAATGTATAAGGCTTTTTCAGTGCCTAGAAGCACAGTAAAGTCCATTATTAAGAAGTGAAAGGTATTTGGTACAACACAGACACTCCCTGGGTCAGGACGTCACTCCAAACTGGATGAAAGAGTCAGGAGGAAACTGGTCAGAGAGGCTACAAGAGGCCTACAGCAACTCTAAAGCAGTTGCCGGAATTCTTGACAATGAGTGGTCATTGTGTGCATGTGACAACAATATCACAAATTCTCCACCAATGTGGCATGTATGGGAGGGTTGCAAGAAAAAAGCCACTCCTCAAGATAGGCCACATGAAGTCACAACTGAGATTTGCCAAAACGCCCCTTGAAGATTTTAAGGCCATGTGGAAAAACGGTGTTATGGTCAGATGAGACTAAAATGGAATTGTAAGCCTCAACGCCAAGTGATGTCTGGTAAAAATAAATACCACAGTTCCTACAGTAAAGCATGGAGGTGGTAATATCATGTTATGGGGTTGTACCTGCAGCAGGGACTGGAGCCCTTGTCAGGATAGAAGGAAAAATGGATAAGGCAAAATACTGTCAAATTCTTGAGGAAAACCTGCTGCTCTGTGCCAGAAAGTTGTCAATGGGAAGAAGATTTACCTTCCAAAATGACAATGACCAAAAGCACACAGCAAAACTGACCACACAGTGGTTGAAGGAGAAAAAGGTGAATGTCCTTGGTTGGCCTAGTCAGAGCCCAGACTTAAACCCCATTGAAAATCTGTGGAATGACTTGAAGACAGCAGTCCACAAATGGTCACCATCAAATTTCACTGAACTTGAGCAGTTCTGCGAAGAAGAGTGTTCAAATATTGCAATGTCTAGATGTGCAAAGTTATTAGAGACATATCCCAAAAGACTGAAGGCTGAAATTAAAGCAAAAGGTGGTTCAACAAAATACTGAAACAAGGGGGTGATCCTTTTTCCAACTCAGTGATTATTATTTTGTATTTATTTATTTTTTCTGACATGTTGGTGTTATATCATTCACTTGAATGTTATAAGCTGCACTGAGTAAATACAGCTGAATGAAACAAAAACTATGTGTGTCTTCATTTCAGGCTGCAAAGCAACAAAATGTGATTATTTTACAGGGGGTAATTCTTTTCTATACCCACTGTAAGTAAATGTTGGTTGTTTTTTTGGGTCAAATTCACTACACCCAGAATCATTTTTACATTGTGTTTCCTCATAGTTTTTTTTAACACATTTCAAGTGGTTCTCCTTTGTCTTAAATGCTGTTCCTTTTAGATATCCTGGCTTATCCTGAACAATAATGTCTGGCATTGTTAGGTAAAGAATTTGAGATTTAACTGAGAGCCAGTGGAGTGTCTGGAGGAGAAGTGTCTCAATAGGATGAATATCAGGTGGACTGAGACTTTCTGGGTAAATTGCAGGTATTTGATGGCTCAAGGAAATAAATATATGCCTGGATAACAATCTGCACTGCTTGGTACTGCCCAATCGTATCGTCTCCAGGATGCAGAGCATAGGTTTTCTGTACCTATTGGTTACCACCAGGAGCACTGAAACCTCAAGTATAATTCTGAGTATGACTAAATATACTTGGCACATAAAGGGGAGACTGATGTTATAATATATTTTAGCCACATAGAATTGCAAGAAAAGCTTGTTTTAGACATTTCTTTCATTATGCTCAGTTTCAATAAAGCATTGATGAGAAAATTATACCACCGATGATGGACACATTGCTTCTTATCCCACACTTCTGTTTCCGACGTGTTATGGAACATATGATAATCCATTTAGTAGTCTAGCAAAAACACGTTACACTAGATAATGGATGCATGATTCAGTTGCTAAGTATAGCTAAGACACTTGAAGTATTCATGAGATGTGCTACATCTTTGCAAAAAAATTAAAATAATTCAAGTTCATTCAGTCTCCTTTTTAGTGCCAAACTGCAATTTCTTATCTTGCATCAGTAAAAGGGCAGGGAATAAGGTAGAGAAAATGTGGTTCACATGCAAAAACACTTACCATCTATCTCATTAGTTTCACAATTGTGTTGATGGAGTGTTCACTTCAAGCATGTAGTGATTGCGAATTAAATGATCTGCTACTATCCCATAAATAGTTTCACCCATGTACTGTATAATCAGATTTTGCTGGTAGGATTTTAGAAGAACATTTCCAATAGAAAAATAAATCATTGCATAGCTCTTGATGTTCTGTAAACAAAACGTCTTTGCAATATACATTTGACCCAGGCCATTGCTTTCCTACAGTATCAGTCTGATTACAGATCATATCCCATAGCCTAATAATTTGCTTTTGGAATTAATGGCACTGTGAAATTAGATCCACCCTGACTTTCTCTGCATACTGTAAGGAAGTTATGCATTTAGACCAGGTTCAACTGAATTATTGAACAGGCCCCTCTGCTGTCTCTTGAATGCATGCCTAGGGGGAGATAGGGATGTTTGGATGGAAACATTTTCAGAGATCATTTGTCAAGTTTGTCTTTCTCCAATAACAATGTATTGATTCATAGAAGTGGTAGAATAATACTACTGCATTACATAATATGATTGCATCATACTGAATAATACTACTGCATCATGTTATTCCCAGAAGATACTTAAGTTCTTTTGAGTTTGCTTGTTCTCCTGTACAGTATGTGTGTGAAATCCCTCTCAGAAAAAAAAATCTAAATTATTGCAGGTGTCTACTGGAGGAGCACACAAATCAAAACAAATGTGATCTCATGGGTTTCACGCCATATACAGTCCTATGCAAAGTTTTAAGCACCCCTGACAATTTCCATGATTTTCATTTATAAATTATTGGGTGTTTGTATCAAGTCTTTCATTTTGGTCTATCAAATAACGGAAGGACACAAAAATATTTCTTTAAGTTTCATTAAATTAACAGAACATGTGAAATATGCATCAAAACAAAATTAGGCAAGTGTGCATACATTTTGGCACCCTTGTCATTTTGTTGATTTGAATACCTGTAACTATCTAGCACTGATTAATTGGAAAACACAATTGGTTTAAGGAGCTCATAAGCCTTGAACTTCATTGACAGGTGCATCCAATCATGAGAAGTTATTTAAGGTGGCCAATTGCAAGGTGTTGTTCTCTTTGACTCTCCACTGAAGAGTGGCGACAACAGGGCCACAAAACAACTCTCAAATGACCTGAAAACATATAATGTTCAACATAATGGTTTGTGGGAAGGTTAAAAAAGTTATCGCAGAGATTTAAGCTGTCAGTGTCCACTGTGACAAACATAGTGAGGAAATCAAAGACCACAGACACAGTTCTTGTTAAGGCCAGAAGTAAAATATCAGAGAAATAAAGGCGAAGGATGGTGTATAAAGGTCAAAAACAGCCCACAGACCACCTCCAAAGACCTATCACATCATCTTGCTGCAGATGGTGTCACTGTGCATTGTTCAACAATCCAGCACACTTTGCACAAGGAGAAGCTTCACACGAGAGTAATGCGGAAGAAGCCTTTTCTGCAAACACGCCACAAAGGGTGTCACTGTATGCAAACACATTTGGACAAGCCAGCTTCATTTTGGAAGAAGGTGCTGTGGACTGATGAAACAAAGATGGAGTTACTTGGTCATAACTAGGGGCGTTATGCATGGCGGCAAAAGAACACAGCATTCCAAGACAAACACTTGCTACCAAAATTAAATTTTGGTGGAGGTTTCATCATGTTGTTGGGCTGTGTGGCCAGTGCCGATACCCGGAATCTTGTTGAAATTGAGGATTCCACTCAATATCAGCCGATACTTAAGAATAATGTGGTGGAATCAGTCATAAAGTTTTGAAGTTACGCCTGGGCTGGATATTTCAACAAGACAACGACCCAAAACACTACTCAAAATCTACTCTGGCATTTATGCAGACGAACAAATACAATGTTCTGGAATAACCATCCGAGTCCCCAGACCTGGATTTCATTGAAAATATGTGGGGTGATTTGAAGTGGGCTGTCCATGCTGGGCAATCATCAAACCAAACTGAACTGGAGATGTTTTGCAAGGAGGAATGATGAATACCTTAATCCAGAATCCAGACACTCATTACAGTCTAGAAGCTGATATTTCTGATAAAGGAGGCTCAACTAAATATTGATGTGATAAATCTGTTTGGGTGCACACATTTATGCACCTGTCTAATTTCATTTTGATGCACATTGCACATTTTCTGTTCATACAATAAACCTAATTTCACCACTAAAATATTACTGTTTCCTTCAATTACTTGATAGATCAAAGTGAAATTGCTGATCCAAACATCCAATTATTTATAAATGAAAATCATGGAAATTGTCAGGGGTGCCTAAAATGTTGCATACGACTGTACTATGGAATAAATTGCCAAAATACATTTTAAACAAATCACTGCCAAATGTCTCAGTTGATTTAATGCAATTACCACAGAAAGTTTTACACAAACTATACATTGATAATATTATTGACATAAGTATGTATTAATTAATGTCCCCAGAAAAATGAAGTCTTAATTTTTTTTGTCATTCGCTATAGAGGTCTAAAATAATTTATGGAGATATAAAAGTCAACACTGTGGATTGATAAATGTCTAAACTCATTGTACAGTAGTAGACTTATTCAAAATGTATACATATTTAATTAATGGACAATCATTAACATTTGACTATGTCCTTATTAATGTAATTATAAAACCAAAAACAACATTTTAAAGTATTTTAAATTGTAAGGAGTAACAGCATTTGAAGTTATAAAACTAGTTATCATGACAAGTGATCACATACCAGATATTCTGACAGGGGTACCAGGAGGGTGGCATCTGCAGGATGTAAAGCATCTGAAAAAACTTTGGAATAGAATCAAGAGTGGAGTGTGTTGACAACGGCGCTGTTTACACTTTCTCAACTGAGGAGTGTAACATCATGTTCTTTGTAGCATAGAGAACACTGTGGCCTGTCTTTTTGTTAGGGGAAAGTTGAGGAGATCCCTGACTACATATTAGATTACATTAATGTCCACAGGGACATGTGTAGTGGTATTAGCAGTGTTTGCTTTCTCTGAGAACAGAATGAGCAGTAAATGGCTGGGGCATTCAGGGGTGATGGGTTAATGCCAAACCATATACGGTACATTTCTTGTGAGTTGTTATTCAATAACCCAATAGTGCCACTGGCAAATACCTAATTAAACAACTGTTACTTTACTGTTACTTTGAAATCAGTTGCATCAAAATAAACTGTTAATTGTTGATGTGTACAATATTGATTTTGAAGCCGTGGCTACCATAATGGTATTCCCCAAATAATCAGTCTTGTACTAAGCTATTGAATTTCACATTATTTCTACAGTATATGATTATTTTTAGAGTATTTTACTACAGTGTTGTAGTAAAAGGATGTAACATTAGTAATCAGACAAAAAACATGGCGTTTACATAGAATTTTACTTAAATTTCAAATGAAACAATATAATTTTAGATGCATTTACGAGTCTATGTACATGTAATTGTCAACAATGAAGAAAATGCAATTTTTTTCAATGAAGTTAAAAAGTTTCCAAAATTCATTTTTTCGAATAAAGTGTGTGCAAAACTTAAGCAATAACACTTTTTTTAAGATTATTTCAACAGTTGAATAGACACAATGCTTTTCTGGGGTTCTTTCTGACAGGATTTAAGTGAAGATAGCGTTCTATTAATATTTGGTTTGATAAGGCAAATACAATAGATTATTTTTATGACTTATTTCCAAATTTAAATGTAACACTGCATGAAATTCCCTTGTATCAAGACTGTACATATGCTGAGACATATTGTAAATGAATCTGTATTCAAAACACCATGAAACACAAAGAAACAGACCACCTTGTGTCAGACTTATTGAATACATTTTGACACATCCCATACACAGACAAATACTTGATCCACCAACAGATGCTATGTTAAAGCTGCACTATGAAAAGTGAAGATGTCAAAATTGGGCCCAATTAGCCTTTTTTTTTCAGATCCTCAGAGAGTTCTTTGCCATGAGGTGCCATGTTGAATTTCCAGTGACCAGTATGAGGGAGTGTGCGAGAGAACACCAAATGTAACACACCTGCTCCCCATTCACAACTGAATAGCTAATTGGGGCCAATTTGGACATGTTCACTTAGGGGTGAACTCACTTTTGTTGACAGCGGTTTAGACCTTAATGACTGTGTGTTGAGTTATTTTGAGGGGACAGCAACTTTACACTGTTATACAAGCTGTACACTCACTACTTTACATTGTAGCAAAGTGTCATTTCTTCAGTGTTGTCACATAAAAAGTTATAATCCAATATTTACAAAAATGTGAAGGGTGTACTCAATTTTGTACTCAATATTTGCAGCGTGTGTACACTGACCCAAGTGCCGGTAAAAAGTCTGCACTGCCTTGATATCTTTTTTTCACATTTCTTTTTATCAGTGCCCCAGAGTTCATGCATTTAAATAAATTTTATTTTCCTTCTACTAATCTAGATAAGGCAAAAAAATGTAATGCCTGAAAATCTGAGGCACTGATAAAGCAAATATAAAAATTGAAGTGTAAACTTTCTTAAGGCCCTTTATTGCTTCATGTATTATTTATGTTTTTTTATCTGTAGTCTGTAAAGGGCGCATGCACTTAATTATGTTGATGTGTGTTTGGCTACTATGCTTGAATCCCTTTACCTTAAGTACAAATACATGTTGATGTACATAGTAAGACTACAGTATGTGATTCCATATGTTTTTTGTTTGTTTGTGTTCTGATGGTTTTGTTCTGTGTCCTCTTCTATTGTGTTTTATAAGCAAACACTGTTTTCTCTCCCGACCCACATCCTCCACAAAAATAAAACAACATTAAAAGTCAGATTCACAGCTTGGTTTAAACCCAAAGGGTGCTTCTATTTATGTTGTGATCCCTACATGTATAGGTGGAACATAAATCATGAAGTTTTTACACCCTTTAAAATTACTCCACGATGGAGCTCCAGTCACCTAACTGCTTCACAACAGAAAAGTCAAAACTGGGAAACAAATGTAAGAATGGTTTCTATCGCCTCAACGGCTCAGGTGCTCCATTCACACTTTTTCTTAGTTCCCTATATCATGTCACAGAATGTATGCCTGGCAGTGGCATTTTAAATGGCAGTTGGAGTAAAAAATAAATAAGAAATTGACATTTTATTCAATCATCTTTAATTTCATGCATGAATCAGATGAAATTAGCAGACTTCATTGCTGTTCATGAGGTCTTTCTCCTTGGACCCTTTGAGATGACTTCTGATGGTGTGTCTTGGCAAAATGCTCCTCTGATATTAGAATTCAGCCTGCCAAGGAAAAGAATTAGATTAGATTAGCAATTAAAAGCCATTTGGGACCAATAGTTCTGCAAGTTGAAACCATTTTCATTATAGTATGTCAGACACCTGCTGTAGCTTTAAAGGCCTTTACTAACTCCATGAACATTTCTATTACTTGACTAAGACCAGTGCATCACTGATCCATGAAGAAAGTATCTTTACAATAAATGTATTTTTATTTTTGCTGTCACAGTTATGTGTGGACATGGTATATTTGCTAATATGTCCGTCAAGATCTTTATCTAAATGGTTTGACTAAAAACATATGGACCATTTCAAAGAGCAATCACAGGTAAAAGTCTAAATATTGTGTCAGTTACAGTGCTCCAAACTCCCTTAGAATCCTTTGGTGGCCCATGGTACCTTTCTAAAATCTCTGTAGTGACATTTTCAGTGCTGAAAGCTTAAAACCTCATGAACCAACCCACTAACAATTCAAGTTTCAGCCAACATGTTTCAGAATCTCACATTTCTTTAACAATATGTTGCACTGGGAAAGAAAAGGCTGGCAATGGCCTACCCAGCATTTCCAAAAGATTGCAGGGCTTGCCAAACAGCACATTGGAAAAGCATGTGTTGCAGAATGTGGTTAGTTCTAAGTTAATTTACAACTATCTATGGTACATTTTTTACATGCTGATATTGACTTTGGAATTATTCTGTGTGGACAGGTTATCTAGCTACTTAGCCACTGTCATTGTTGGTTTATAGTAAACTTGATTCTCAAAAGATTTTAACATAGCATTTTCATGTCACTAGCTTACTATTCATAACAACGCAATTTACAAAACAAAGCTTTATCTAAACATTTTGTGCTGTGAAAATGGACGGACACCTGCCCGCTCTTTCAATTGGCTCCTCGATGCCAATATGCTTGTCTTTCTATTGGTTCCTGGCTATATTCT
Organism: Umbra pygmaea; assembly: GCA_016801145.1. Classification (NCBI taxonomy): domain Eukaryota; kingdom Metazoa; phylum Chordata; class Actinopteri; order Esociformes; family Umbridae; genus Umbra; species Umbra pygmaea. The sequence continues at coordinate 11,852 of JACXGM010016784.1, forward strand.
CGTTCTATGCATAGCAATATGTTCTGGGATGTGCTCTTACTACGTCCAAAGGCGTTTGGTTCTAGGTAGAGCTGCAACTAACGATAATTTTTGTAAGGATTAATCTAATAACTGGATACATTAAAATCTGATTTTCATACTGTTTGTTAGAATTTTGCTTGGACCTCTGCTTTGTGTTTGAGTTAATAAAAATAAAATGTCAATGACGGAAATCACAAGTGAAAACATTTTTTTGCCAAATCTATTTCTCTTCAGAATAATCTGCAGGCAGTTTAGCTGTTGTTTAGCTGTTTAGCTGTTTAGAAAATAGTCAAGAGACTGTATAAGCTACTGTACTTTCAGACATATGAAATAAAAGGTTTGCATCCACATTTGAACAATTTTTATGCACGCTGGGAAAGAGCACACACACATAGATGCACAGATATACTGTATAAATACAGTACAACTTTTCACAGAGGATTAAATAAGACAAACATAAATAACCCATCAATTAGGCCTATTGACTTATATTTATAAACGGTAGTTAAATAATTTGGTTACATACAAGAAAAAGTACAACTAGTTTATCTGTGATGATTACAATTCGCTGGATTCGAAACGTGGTCATCAAGGTTGAAATACCCGGTCAATGCCATGTTAGGGATTCCCAAAATGCTGTTCTCCTTTCCTTGAAGTCTTTTGTTCAGTGTGTTGAGGTTGTTGATAATGTCCATCAGGTAGGCAAATCTTGCCAATTACTACTTGTCCTGAACATGCTTGGCAACGTTAGGATCTTCATTTTTTAGGTAGGCCATGACCTCTTCTCTCAGCTCCCACACTCTCTGCAGAACTTTCCCCCCCGGAAAGCCACCTCACCTCACAGTGAAAGAGCGGGTGCTCATAATCTGTTTCCATTTCCCTGCATAGCTCTGTGAAGAGCCTTGATTGGTCACTTTTTGATTAGATTTATTATTCTCACAACCACATCGAAATCCTCCCCTAGGTCACGCTGTAATGCTTTGCTGGCCAAATCGTCGCTGTGGATGATAAAATGTGTCAACTTCACATTTGGGACCACTTTACGAACATTAGCCACAAAACCAGACCTGCACCCAGTCATGTTCCTGTTGCCATCAGAGCAAATTCCAATACAGTTAATCCATTCCAATTTGAAGTCTTTCAAATGTGTGTCCACCACTCTGAAAATATCCTCTGCACTTGTTGGCAGCGGCGGTCAGTGGATCTTAATTGTAGAGGGCGGGCTCATGTTACACTCGGGACTGGAGCAAATGGATCGGTTTGCAACACACCAAACCCATTGTGCGATACTGTGCGATACCGTTCTGTTTCCTCCAGTTCGGACAGTACTATGAGCCAGCGCCCCCAAATTAAGATCCACCGACTGCCGCTGCTTGTTGGTGTGTGCAGCCGGTCACAGAACAGGAACTCCTCTTTCATATCCTTACCACTGATGTATCTGGAAAAGACCATTAACTGGGGAATCCCAGCGATTTTGTGCTCCATTATTTCCCCTAAAATTGACTTTTGAATGTCCCCTGCCATGTCCTTTATTCTGGTTGCAACTGTGTTATTTGAGAGTGGGACAGACTCAACTTTGTTAGCTGCTTCCTCACCCAAGAGAGACAGACATCTTTTAAACATGGTTTTATCAGCTGCTCCCCAATGGTAAGGGGCTTCTTTGCCTTGGCAATGTGGAGGCTGAATTGTATTGATGCCTTTAGTGCTGCTTTGTTCCCTTTGAATGCCTGGTAGATGAGAGATGATAATATTATTATTTTTAAACACTGACACACGTACACACAAAGGCCCAAACCACACGACAGATGAACATCAATGGCTTCTTGTAATTTTGAAATACAAATCAGGCACGCCACTATGGCAAACATTGATCTTTGTATCTTTGTAGCAACTTTTTATCAGAGCTGGTCGGCCATTGCTGCTTCACTAACCAATACAAAAATAGCTTCTCTCCGAAGAGTAGCTTGGCTGACTCAAATGCCCAAATTGATAAAAAATAGATATAACACTCACAAAAATATTCACCCCCCAACTCTCACATTAGCATAATTATGTATTGATTAAATATACTACGGTTTTCAAACGGAATAAAAAAACCAACATATTTATTTGTAATGTCTTTGTAACATCTACTGCAGTGGTTAAACTGTGGCACTCACCTACATTTCTGTCTCCCAAACCGATGCTCGAGCTTCGCTCTGCCATTCTCAAAGATTCCATGCACACAAAGAGTCTTTTTGAAAAAAACACTTAAAATGCGAGGAACTCAATGTAAAATATTAGCTTCCCTTGCTTATTTTTCTTTTCTTAGCATTCGTTCAAGTGTTTGAGCGTCCTGCAGTGCAAAGTTTTGCTTAAACATGCACCTGACCTGTGACCTGTCTCAAATTCACAAACTAATATGCCCTCTATTGACCAGTTTCTATACTCGTTAATCTAATGGGAATGGACATTTGTAGGCTACAAGCATCTCTTTCTTGAAAAAAGCAACAAGACTATATTTGCTACAAACAAGGCATTCCCTGTTTTTTGCAAGAGGTGGGCCCCTATAGACTATTTAAAATAGTTTTTGTATAAGTATGGAATCTCATTGTCCCACTTATTAATAAGGTCTAACACTAAAACATAAAGAAGCACACAGTCCACAAAAATAAGAAATAATAATAATAAAATCAATCAATGTAGGTTATCTGGCATGCATAATATTTTAAAGAGAGCAAAATCCCTTTGCAAACAAACAAAGATTGATTTGGGCGAGAGAAATACAAGACTTTCCTCATATACTTGTAGGCTTTTTGCCATATGTTACATTTGGCTATATAATTTGTCATATATCAGTGAAATCATTATTATTGAACAGCAATATAAATGTAAAATGTAATGTCTTGGTCCCATGTTGTACATACAAATACAGTAGCCTAAAGTTCCTCTAGGAACCTTAATTCAAATGGGTTCTTTGAGGAAGCAGTTTTCAAACTGAGTAATCCCAAAAGTCCTTGCAGGTAACTCTAAGAGCATAGAAGAACGTTTGTGTGCTTCGAGGGGCACCTAGGTCCTTGGAGTAACCTAGAGGTTCTTCTAGAAACTACTAAGTTTTTGCAGTGTACATGGTTAAACTTTCTTAAACAAAGTTTAATAATTAATTAATAAATAATTTACCTTATTTCATGAATATATTTGCAATAAATTGCTCACTGACTGAAGTAGCAGTCCAATCAAATGTTTAGGCTGGGAATAGCACGTGTATGAGGGCTGCTTCTTTTTCAGGTTTAGGATCCTCTAGGTCTCCTGATAAATTGCAGGGTTCTTTATCCTTTATTGTCACAGTAATATTACTGGTGCTTTTGAAAGGTTGAAAGGTGTCAGATTTAAATCTAACTGGCTAAAATTATGTGTCATATAATTTTATGAGACCAGATAAAAGAAAAATATTAACCATATAGCAATATAAAAATTGATCAATTGAAACATATCTGTAATTCTTTCAAATATGTAGGCTATTTCTTATGTTTTAATATTTCAAGGAGGCATATAATTAAGGCTGTTCTTATTCATACTTGTTATAGAGATTTAGACGTCTTGCTTCACTCATTAGCTAATTAAAATGGTACATTGACATTTTTTTGTTGTTTTTTAATATATTTTATAACACAACCTCAAAATCAATTATTTTGAGGTGATTGGCTTTGTGTTTGAGAGTCTATTGCATTATTAGAAAATTGTGGTGTCTTAGTTTCAAATATTAGAGTTTATCATTTATATGACACACTTCTCTAAATTGGACACAGTTGTGAGAGGTGAAAATGGGAGGAATACAAAAAATTACAATAAAAAAAATCAGAAACCGCATGCTGACTAAAATTGGCATGCCATGATCATGCCATGAAAAAAGCTATATTATATACTGTCGTATATACTGTGATGGCCCACGGTTGACCGTTGCTGTGACGTCCAGCCCTAGAAGGGCTGAGATTGAGGACTTCCCTTTGTTTTGTTAGGTCTTATGTGTGTCCTGTCACTGGTTTGCTTCCCATGTGTGATATTTTAGTTCCCCCTAGTGTTCCTTATGTGCCATACATGTGTTCTGTGATTCCTACTGTGTCTTGTTCTGATTCCCGCTTCCAGGTCACACGCCCAGATCACATGTCCTCCGTCAGCCAATAGATCGTCTACATGTTAATTCCAGTACCCAGGTGTTTCCTATTGTCCCTCATCGATTATTGTTCCATGTAACATGTTCCTGGTTACTTGTCCCTGTTTATAGTTCAGTAAATATTCAGTTTTGCCCCTCGTGGCAGTCTTTGTTTTTTCGAAGCAGATTGGAAATAAAACTGCGTTAGATTGCATCTCCTTCACACCTGTCTCTAACTCTTTCTTATAACTTGTGGAAACGTGACAGTTGCCATGTTAGTACGCCTCAAATCAAGTAGTTCCTATTAAACTGATCATTTGGATTGTTTATAACAAGGTCTAAACACTTATGTGCAGTATAAATTAATTAAAATTGGCATTCATTTTCCAGTCTGCTTTAGTGATGCATTTGTTTATGCAATTGAAATGTTTAGTTGATACAGACTCCACTGTCAACATCAATCAGCCTAATAGCCGTACTTTACTGACGACACTATGGTTAATGCAGTCAAGCACACATGTGCAGGTTTGAATTGTATTTCTGGAGACATTTTACATTCATCCATCAAAAGCCACAACACAAGGTGCAATCTTGTCAGGGAACGGAATGGTTTGAATACGGGCAGACTTCCATGTATGCAGGTGCTGTCATTAATGGGCGTCACTAGACCCGGGCTTCCAGGCGCCAGCCCCAGATTATTTTTTGTCAGCCCCGAGTGTTCTGCAAGCTGACATGAACACAGTGATGGAATCAACATTTGCAAGGTGAGCTGACAAGTGCTTTGTGAATGATGACTTTTGCATGTGCTGTGTTTCAATTGCGCAGGCTAGCAGGAACGATCGTCCCCATCCATTAATGCATCTCAACATGGAACTGCCTTGTTGAACTGGAAACTATAGGTAAAGTCAAATTTGGTTTCTAAAAAATATTTTTGATTTGTCCCAATAATAACGGCACGGGTGGGAGAATACCATGCTATAATTAATAAAACTTTGAATTTTGTATTTGTTACTGGTTATTGGATAGTATCTGTATTAACTGCAGCACTACAGTTATGTTGTAGTCTAAGGATTTGATCAATTGGTATATTTTGTATGAGGTGTCTAGGATTATTACTGTCTACACATAAAAGTGTGTTACACTCTGCAGCTTGAGGTAGATGGTAGTTTCCAAAATATCAACGTTTTTATAAATTGTCATGTCTAAAAAGTTGATTCTTTCTAGATTTCTCTCTGCTGTCAATTTTAAATTCAGACCTGATGGGTTAAGAGAGAAAGATTTTGAGGGGAATATCTGTGCCATTCCATAGGATATAATGTAAATATATTTTCCAAAGAACGACATGATGGTGATATGAATTTGTTTTAAACATCATAAATATAAATCTCTTCCCAGTGCCCCATGAATAGAATGGCATATTTAGGGGCAAAATCAGCACCTATCGTCATAACCATTAAAAAGCCTAAATGAATTAATTAAGCATGTGAATAGAAATCCAAACACTAATTTCTACTAGTAAATAAAATGTTTGCTTATGTTGATGTTTACATTTGTGGTTTAAGCACCTTACACCGTTGTTCTGTACATTACCTTAAGAAAATGATTTCATTGCGACATTTATTTAAGGTTTGTACAGAACGTTGGTGTTAATCCCTAAATATTTTGTTAACTTGACACAGTTGTGCGCTGGGATTCAGCTCAGTCGTGTTTAAAAAATAAAATATATGATATAGAAAAAAAAGATGCACTGTTCCAAATTATTAATAACAGTATCAAAACATTTCATAGGTTGTAAAGAATAGAAAATTGTCATTTGTTGAATTTGCAGCATTAGGAGGTCATATTTACTGTTATCAAAATCTATTTCAATCAACACATCTTAACAGGGCAAGTTACATGTAATGAATGATGAATGCATTCAACTTATATAGCACTTTTCTTCCAAGGAACTCAAAGCGCTTTACATAGTGAGGAGAAAGCCCACTTCATCCACCACCAATGTGTAGCACCCACTTGGGTGATGGACGGCAGCCATTTTGCAGCAGAACGCTCACCACACATCAGCTATCAGGTGGAGAGGTGAGTAGTTATGTATGCCAATTAGGAAGGAGGGGGATTATTAGGTGGCCATGATTAGGTGAGAGGCCTGGTTGGGAATTTGGCCATGAAACCGGGGTTTAAACCCCTTCTCTTACGATAAGTGCCATGGGATTTTTAATGACCACAGAGAGTCAGGATCACCTGTTTAACGTCTCATCCGAAATACGGCACCCTACGCAGGGCAGATGTTCCCATCACTACCCTGGGGCATTGGGAATGATCTTTAGACCAGAGGGAAGAGTGCCCCCTACTGGCCCTCTAACACCACTTCCAGCAGCACTGGTCTCCCATCCAGGGATTAACCAGGCCCGACCCTGCTTAGCTTTAGAAGCAAACCAGCAGTGCAATACAGGGATCTATGCTGCTGGCAACATAGGACCCCTTTTTTGATATCACCTTCACAATTTTTGCATCCATTGAACTTGTGAGTTTATTTAGAGTTTCTGCTTGAATTTTTTTGCAGGATGTCAGAATAGCCTCCCAGAGCTGCTGTTTTGATGTGAACTGCCCCTCACACTCATAGATCTGTTGTTGAGGATGCTCCAAAGGTTCTCAAAAGGGTTCAGGTCAGGGAAGGATGGGGGCCACACCATGAGTTTCTCTCTTTTTATGCTAATAGCAGCCAATGACACAGAGGTATACTTTGCACCATGAGATGCATGTAGATGATTTTGCTACGGAAGGTACGGTTCTTTTTGTACCATGGAAGAAAGTGGTCAGTCAGGAACTATATACTTTTCTGAGGTCATTTTCACATCTTCAGGGACCCTAAAGGGGCCTACCAGCTCTCTCCCCATGATTCCGGTCCAAAACCTAACTCCGCCACCTTCTTGCTGACATTACAGCCTTATTGGGACATGGTGGCCATCCACCAACCATCCACTACTTCATACATCTGGACCATCCAGAGTTGCACGGCACTCATCAGTAAACAGGACTGTTTGAAAATTAGTCTTCATGTATTTCTGGGCCCACTGCAAACATTTCTGCTTGTGAGCTTTGGTTAGGGTGGCTGATTAGTAGGTTTATGCACAACTGCAAGCCTCTGGTGGATCCTACACCTTGAAGTTTGTGAGACTCCAGAGGCTTTAAATACCTGTTTGCTGCTTTGTAATAGCAGCTGCTCTCTTAATCCAATGAATTTGTCTGGCAGTAACCTTCCTCATTATGTCTTTATCTGCACAAAAGCATCTGTGCACTGAATCAGCCACAAATCTCATTATAGTATGAAGATCATGCCTAATGATCATGCTTTCGTGAAATATCAGATTTTTTCATACCTTGTCCAAGGCATTGCACTATTTGACACTTTTCCGCAGCAAAGAGATCATTTTTCTTTCCCATATTGCTTGAAACCTGTGGCCTGCTTAATAATGTGGAACATCCTTCTTAAATAGTTATCCTTTAATTGGGTTCACCTGGCAAACCCATTATCGGAAGGTGTTAGAGATTAATTTCGGTGTTCCAAAGAGCCCGAAGACACAATACCATACATGGGATTAATTGAAAAATTTAATATTTATTGTTTGGCACTTATAAATATACCTGCTGCCCATTCAATCATAATACTGTATACCCGCCACTCATTAAATCATAATACTGTATACATACTGCCCATTGAATAATAAAACTATATACCTTCTGCTCAGTGAATCATAATACTGTAAACCAACTGCTCATTGAATCATAATACTGTAAACCAACTGCTCATAGAATCATGATACTGTATACATGCTGCCCAGTAAATCATGATAATGTATACCTGCGGCTCATTAAATCATAATAATGTATATCTACTGCACATTGAATCATATTATTGTATACCAACTGCTCATTAAATCATAATTCTCTGTATAATACCTACTCCTCATGAAATCATAATACTGTATACCTACTGCCCATTAAATCATAATACTGTATACCTACTGCTCATTAAATTATAATACTGTATACCTACTGCACATTGAATCATAATACTGTATATCTACTGATAATAAAATCATAATACTGTGTACCTACTGCCCATTGAATCATAATACTGTATACCTACTACTCATTGAATCATAATACTGTATACATACTGCTCATTAAATCATAATAC